>JAECUM010095710.1:0-46587 GCA_016617855.1 Megalonaias nervosa | reverse complement strand
GAAACCCCGCAAGGAACATGTTGTTGTATTTTTCTTGTACTTGATTTATTTGGATCATTTTCTGCGCCGGCTACAGGAACGAGTAGACACTCAAAATCTGCATAAATCACAAAAGGGATACTTAATTTATGATGATAATTTTTAAATTTTAATACTTTTTCTTTCTCTGTTGGCATGGTTATTCTTTGAATGTTAACACAGTATTTGAGATACTCTTGTAAAGTTTCAGGTTTAGAAAAACCTTGTAAGCATCTGTAGCAGAAATATTTTTCCCCCACAGTGTTTATTATATTGTCTGCAAACTAACCCGTTAAAGTTTTTGATCCAACAGTAATGTCATTTATAAAATAATAAATTTACAGTTGATTGACTAGCAGTCGCTGAAATATATCTCGGGTAACATTTTCACGCTCGTCTAGTCCGAAAACATTTACTGAAATATCGTTTTGTTTTTCAAATTTTGGTATCTGATTCTCTGTCACTGGAAAAGTTATTCCGTCAAAATCCAATTCGTTTCTGTACGGCAAATATTTTTCAACTTGGTTGGAGTTACAACTTTGAGGATGTTTCGCAGATAAAATTGCAATGCGAAAACATTCGTTATCATAGTTTTTGACATTTATCCAACATTTTTTGTTTTTAATTTTTTGAGGGAGATCAACGTAAGAACTACAGCGAAGTACGTTATATTTCATTGTGTGAAATAAAACCTCCGTAATTGTCTCAAATTTCCAACCTGACCCTGATGCAGTAAATTCCTCAAGCTTTTTATTTATTTCTTGGTGTATTTCATCGGCGACTGTGGCAATATTTGTTCCGGTTAATATTTTTCGTGATTTAGCTGTTAGATATGGTTCTGCAATCTCGCTGTCGAATTTTGTATTTTCAAAAATTCTAACAAGTACATCTTTTTCGAATGCATATAATTTTGATAAAATTACATGATACTGTACTATCAGTTTGATACTTTTGTGAACTGCAAGTTCTCGAGTTACAATCGGATGAAGAAGATGAAATAAATTTGTGGAGTTAAAAGTTGCTAAAACATTTTGATTATCAAATTTATAACTTTTATCATAGCCTGAAAATGCTGCAGCAATTTTTTCAACATTTTCGGATAGGCTCTTCTTAGCAATGTCTCTCAATCTTAACATTATATTATGTTTTATATAATTAATTGGTTGTTTTTCAATTAGAGATATAAAATGTTTATAGAATAATGTCAAAAAATATGACAGTAGAAGAACAGGAAGAATATCACATTCAGCCTAAGTACAACGAGTACGCGGGAAATGCACTTAGTTCGGTGATTTGTGTCAGATACATATGACCCTTCGGAAAATTAACTGCAACTGGAATTAAAATTTCAGTAAAGGGAGATAATACAGATTGAATTGAAATGTTTAGAAAAGATTTTATTTACACAATATTTTATGGAGACATTCCATAAGGACAACGAGTTTGCAGAGTAAACACCGCAGTTGCTGACGATAATATTGAAAATTTGTCTTTGCAGGACGAATTTCAACCTCATCCAGTATTTGATCTGTATGAAGCTAACGATCGTGGCATCATACGAAATAAACAAACGAAAAAAGTTGTTGGATGTTTGCATGCCACTGGTCATTTACACATAAGTATACGTGGGACTAAAACTGGTAAAGTTCATTATTACAGTCACAGATTTGTTTACGAAACATTCAACGGAACAATTCCAAATGATTTAGTTATTGATCACATAAACAAAATTAAGACAGACAATCATCTAGAAAATTTAGTTTTAGTTACATCAAAAGAAAACACCAGAAGAGGAGCTGGTGGCGGTAATAATTTTAAAAATCCCCAAAAACCTGTTATTTCAATAAATCTAGAAACTGGAGAAGAAATGAAATTTAAGTCAATGTCAGCTGCTGCAAAATATCATAAAATTAATTCAGCTTCAATAAAATCTGTAGCTGATGGTGTAACGAAAACAGCAACATCAACATTAACCTTTGACAGATTTATTTTTCAAATATGTTTCTTAACTCAGTCTTTGTAAGGCAATATCATCTTTATCAAATTTTAGTGTGTGTGTTACAACAGCCCGACAAACATTTTCAATATATATTCATTTATTATTATAAAGTGTATAATAAGAACTTAATGCAGAGACTTGCTGATATATATACCGACGACAATACAATCACCAACAACAAAGTCGCCGAGAACAATTTCATCTCTGGCGATGTAGGTTATAGCGACGATGATATTTTGCATAACAATGACAAGACGAGATGGTGGATGTCGTTGACAAAAAATATTACAGCAGACCGACAACTGGACGATATAATGTTAAATATGATATCGCAAAAAAAATAATAAAATTTAATTTTACTGTTGCCGAACAACAAATATTTTGGCAACTTATAAAACCGTTTTAAAATCTAAAAATAACTGTCCAGCAAAGGAGCATAAAATATGAATTTACTTTTTGCTAAAATATTTAATCTAATGCCAGTCGACAATGAAAGAAAATTACATTTAATATCGTTATGTCGGCCGGTCAAATGTAAATCTGTACTTGTGAAGTACGAACAAATATTTATTTCAAAATTGACCGAGTTGGCACCCACCTATTAAATTTAGCGCTATATCCAAACTTTTATTGCCGCGTTTCCTAAGAACTTTTTCAATAACAAATTTATCTTGTTTTGTTTTCTGAAGTTCCTGCTCGTAAAAACTAGCAGTTATAGGTTCCCAGTCAGATCTTTTAGCGCATAAGTCACTGGTATTGTTAAAATTACTTTATCAACAACAAATACTTCTTCGCTCCAGTTCGGAGTAAATCCTTTTTCGAACACCTTTACTGTCAGAGAAATTCTAACTTTATCACCCACTTTAAATTTATGTCGGCAGTACATGTTTTCGTTTGCTGATATCGGATTTTTAATTGCGTCGTTTGGTGACATCCTTGTGGTTCGATGTTTTGTGTTATTATATTCGTCAACAATTTTCTGTAGATTGTCAATGTATCTCTTAGTGTTTTTGTCTGTCAAATATTTGTGGATTTTTTCGTTTAGTGTCCGATTAAATCGCTCGACGACAACACTCTTACCTTCATTTCCAGTGACATATTTTTTTGATGTTATTTTGTTCCAAAAACTTCTCAAATTTTTTTATTAAAAAACTCTGCTCCGTGATCGGTCCAGACCTTATTTGGTTTTCTTTCTGTACTCACGATGATCTGTTTCAACGCATCAGTTATTAGTTCAGCTTGTCTAGCAGCAGGATCAGCAATATGTTTTACAAGTTCTCTAGCAAACCTTAATCTATCTTTATCAGATCTTCCAATAATTTTTTCAGCAGCTGCTTCTTGTTGTTCTTTAACAAGTCCGACCAAACCTTTTTCCTGTATTTTTTTAAGTTCTTCTTCTGATAACGGTTTAGTTTCAGGTTGTTTTCCAAGTAGCGCCTCAGTAACTGGTTTGAGAGCTGCAGCTGCTACTGTTACGTGACAAGGGCTCGTACTCAGTAACAAAGAAAAGAATAAAAGCCAACAAGCTTTGTAATTTTTAACAAAATAATTTATTTCCCTAGAAAACAATGTAAAAATTGGTAAATAGGACTTACAGTTTGTGAATATAATCCAAAATTTGATCCTAAGAATGAAAACACAAGTCCTATCACTAAATAGTTCTATTTAGAATCCAGGTTCGAATCTCGACGACGTACAAATATGGAAGGCGATGACGTCAGATGTGGTCCAATGTACAAATATCAACAATTCCTCAATTGAATCACAGTTTTTGTTTCCGAATAATTCCAGAATAAATTTCCATGAATATCTTTCAGAACTTTTTATAAGAAAGTCAACTTGTTGAGTTTCCAGGAGAATAAAATTATTAAATCCAAAAAATCAGATGAAAAACAAACAATCTGGCAACAAATAAAAATAACACCTTGTTCCTTCAAGATGTTAAAACGACTCTCCCAGAAGAATATTAAGAATGCGTATTTAAACCCCAAAAACATCATTTCAAGTCTCGCAAGATGGGTCATGTGGTCTCTTACTACAAGAAATCCATCTCGTACACAAGTGTAACCCCACTTAAAAACCAATCATAAATAAACGTTGCTTACACATGGTGATCACGCAAGGAAAGTATGGCCCTGATACTGACCAATCATTTTAACTGCCTGTTTACGTTTTTGCCAGCCCAAGACGAACTAGGTTAATTAGAAATAATTCTCATGTAACACTTTTACGTCTTAAATAAATAACATTTAGCAAAAGAAAATATCTAATTACTGAAAAAGAACTTTGAATCCCTTCAATAATCATTACAATAAAATGCAATGAAACAAAAATAAAATAAAAAGAATTTTAAAACTAACACACGAGCAATTTAATTACATATTCGTAACAATATATACTCTTTTTATAAGTCAGGTCCAACTGGACACAACATGGAACCTGATTTGCTGTTACATAATGCTCCAGCAGATCAGGGTCTGGGTTGTTTGTTCCACTGATTACCCCTAACAGACTGTATAGATCCAGATCTGCTGATGCATTGTGTGCTCTTGGACCTGATTAAAAGCAAGTATAGGTGGTACACCACTCCCTCGATAACTCGCTAACCTGCTTATAATGCGGGGTCAGGCGTGGATCCCATTTTTTTAATACCAGAAATTACTCCAAAAATAGATCCCTATTGTATGAACTTTATGGAAATCAAAATTAGCTACAAAAACTTTGATATATCACTCGTTTTATCGTCAAAAATGGTAGATAGGACCTGGAAATTTTAGTCATCATTATGAAATACCAAATTTAAAAATAAGTCATACAATTTTTTTACATTTTCTTTCCAAGTGACATTCCTAGCACACCGCAATTAACGATATGTAAGGAAATTTCGATCAATGAAAATGTCACTTACGCCAAGTGGAGGCAGTACTTTAATAAATAAATACAAATTAAATAATTTTTTTATCAATTGAAGTTTGTGTTCTAGTTCTATCTTCTAGTTCCTTTTAAGTGTAATCATCATAAATGCAATGTGTCCTCTTGTAATTAAATGCAAAATGTGTCAATCTACCATAACAGCTATGTCCGCAAGCATTTCTCTGAGAACCTATTTAGGTGCCAACCGTGTTTTGATAACTGACTTGCAGAAGTATTTGTTGCATTGTTGCACTGAATTTAAAGCTAGCCTCCTTTGTATTATCACGTTAATTATGTCTTTTGAATCAAATAATGGAGGTGAAATAAAAGAAAAGTTAAAAGGCACGAATATCCTACAAACTTAAAATCTAGCTGCCCCGGTCGTATGTCGGGTGAACTCACTTCATTTGATCAATTGAACACTGTTATAAATGTTATTGTGTATGTAACATAAACTACCTTAAATTAACCAACTCATTGGTAACTGTGATCAAAGATAACATGTCAACCAAGCGAAAAGAATACTATATTTCGTAAAATAAAGAGCTTGGTTTCACAGATACAGACCATTGTGGGCAAAGAGGCACTTTGAGATATCCTCAAGAATGATAAAAAGTTTCATTACTACTTCCAATGAAATCACGATATCAATACTGTACTAATTGAACAGCACAAAAATTGAGATTCGACGTAGATGATTGTCTCAAGAAAATTCGCTTACTTTTTGAACAAAAGGAATCTTGTTTGGTGGTGTATCAACAGTTAGTCTAGTTCCTTGCTCTTTTCACTCCCAATTTGGCAGGATACAATGCCATACCACTCCGGGAACCAGACTCATCAAGAAAACAAAAAGCAGTGACGTAATACACACATGTTTTCGTGTAAATGTAATGGTTGTTGAAACCAGTTGGAACAATCTTTCACATGTTGGACATTTTGAAAATAAATGTTATTTAAACAGAATAATGAACAACTTCATTAGAAAAAGTGCGTTATTAAAAGTTATTATTGACGTGAATGTAAAATGAGGATTCAGTCATTAAACAGCGAAGTTCCCTAACCCTGACACACACCCCCCCCCCCGCTGTTTTCTCGATGTCCAAGTGATTTTTTTCAATTTTTGGAGGTCCCTCGGGAACTTGCACCCTTGCTTATAGCGCAGTCTATGTTTGTAGACCCCGTTGTGCGCGAGTTATCGAGGGAGTGGTGCATTGTGAATTCATTTAAAGACATTTTGGATTATATCATCATGATAAATGAAGACTTAGCACATCAACACTATTCCAGGCTATTGGTACATCAGTGCATTCAAGATTTGAATTCATTCAAAACACCACTGTAATTCATTCAGAAGACTTTTGGACTTGGGGTATAAGTTTTAGGACTCTTTGGGATTTAATTCACAATACTGTTAGTTCTTTTTATATTTTCACTTTGTATACATGGTGGAATAAATTGTTTGTTGAATTTTACAAAACTTGTTGCTTTTCGCTCTTTTCTGTTACTTGGTTTAAGACCATAGATTTGTAACAGTATATCAACACCTTATCTTAGTGCCATAACATGTGTTTCTTTCAAAACTGTTGTTGTTTTAAGTTTTATTTTGCTTTCATACAGATTTGTTTCAAGTCAGCATTTCATGGTCAGATGGCAGCAAAGCTGAAGTTGTTGCCCTTGATAGCTCAGAATGAGGCTGCTGACATTGGTTTAGTGAAAGAGTTCTGCAGGTAAGGCCTGTATACTTTAGCCAGGTAGAGTTTGTATTAGAGCTGGGTACCATGAAACGATTGTAACGCAGTATTTTGTGGTATTTATAAATGTATCGTGATATGTACCACAGTATACCGCCGTTATATTAGGGCAGAGGCCTGAGACATTTTTGTTTAATTTCTTTCTCTCTATAATTGGCAAAAAAACACCATATTATATCCATTATATTATATTGAAAAAAATTATTAATTATCTTCAAATAAAAAAAAAATATTTCAGCTCAAATGAAAATTACAGTCCCACCCCCCCCACTTCAAAACTTAAATGACCAACACCTTATAATAGAAGAATTTGTTATGTATATATTGACTGCGTTACAGTCTAAGAGCTGTAACTAAAATGGGATAATTATACTGATACTTAAAGACATCGTGCCCACATGCTTACATTAGAAAGCCTATTGATAAAAATCAAAAGTGTTGATGCTAAAGCCAACAATTTACTTGCTTTGCAATTAGTATTATAGGGAGAAAACAGTAAACACAAAACACACTTACTCAAGAAAGGAGACAATATTTAGTGGACTTGAGAAAATTATGTAAAATTTAAATAGGAAACAAGTGCACCCCTGAAAATCATAGGATGGCGCACAGTCTTACAAAGGAATACATATACTTAACACATTCACATAAGTTAATAAATAATTAAAATATGACATGGGGGGGTGTTCTTTTTTAATCTGAAAGTTGGATTTGGCTTGAATATGTTTCTCAACATTCTATTTGGCCACTGCATTGGCATACATGACATGTGTCAAACATGTGATTAAATGATCATAAATATATAGACAAAACTACATACATGTTTAGTTCGGAATGGGTGGAAAGAATGAGTTTAATACCGCACAGGAAAATGTTGATACTGTCAGGCCAAGATGTATGTTCCTACACCATATCAAACAAGTTCTTTCCCTGACTCTGAACAAAACACTTGTGTGCTTTTGCATTTATTGCACATCCCCTTTTAGTCACACATTCTTTTCACATTTGTAATGTATACTTTTAAAAATACGTGTTAGGCATTTAGCGTTTAATAAAAGATATTGTGCAACCTCTGAAAAATCCCCATGCAATATATGTAAAAATCCCCATGCAATATATGTAAAAATCCCCATGCAATATATGTAAAAATCCCCATGCAATATATGTAACTGGGTCTAGGTCTAGATATATACTGTGCAGTTTTGTCATCAGTCTGTCTGCATTACTGAGATGGTGATTTACTCTTTAACTTTTAATGTTTCAAAAATGTTGTATGTGATACATGAATGGATTCAAACTGCAGTCATAAGCAAGTGGATTTACCCCAATGGAAAATGGATTTTGTACCAGAAAGTGACCCATACTTACTGAAAACACACAAACTACTTCCAAGCAAATTTCGAGGCAAATTTCATAGAATAACAGTTCTTAAATACATTTAATTTTATACAGAAAGCTCATTATTTACAGTACTTTCAAACTCTGATTTTATTTTTTCATTACAGGAAATTGTGAGACATTGAACTTAAAGATGATATTTGTAACAAAACAAAGATTCAGTATCTAATATGTAAAATAGATTTTTAAGAAACATTAAATTCTAAACAATATTGTTCGGTTTTCTTCTCTTTATTCACTACTTGAACATCAGTAAGAATTTAAATTTAAACAACCATACAATTGCCAGCATCAGAGATTCTCCCAGGGTACACGATTCTGTTAGCACAAACTTTGTGTGAATTTGTGCACTTGGAAAGCGATGATGCATGAGAACTCCCACAAGTTAGTTTCAAGTCGTGCATATGAAAATATACTCCACTTGTATATTCAGCCATTCACCCTTAAAGTGCTTGTTGCAGCTTAAGTCAAGCCAGTAGAAATACTGTAGTGCTTGTTGCGATGTGTATTTTTTCTCAACTGTTTACACATCTGGGTTTTTTAGCTTGACATGAGTGGTTGTTAAAATAAATTTGATTGACACATTGGGCCCCATAACAAACACTATCTGCAGGATCATGTGCTACAAAACCATATAGCATAATGGGTATGATGATTAAACTAATAAATAAGAATCTAGATATGAAATTAAGAATTAAAGATACTTATTTGATTAAAATATTAAGAATATGTGATAGTAACTTTTCCCTATTGATATCTGTCTATTTTATTAAGACACTAAACATCCTTGATACCTGATAGTAACTTTTTCTTATTGACACAGTCTATTTGGGTTTGGGACTAGGTTATTAGAATTCCCCTACAATTTACCTGGTGTACCTGACATTTGTCTAGGTTATATATTATAATTTTAGTAACAGAATTTCTAATTATAACTAGGATCTTTTTTTAAACATTGAGAAGTTTTTAGAAGATTATTTTCCATTAGGTATAGTGTTTTTTAGAAAATGCTAATTGTGACCTGAGGTCCAGTAGAGAACTATGTAATCTTGTAATGTTGTCACTGGAAAGATTATCATTCATGCTTTAACATCCGAGCAGAATTGGGTTATTGTTGTGTACAGTATTTGATTTGGAATTAATCTAATTATTTTTTTCTCTGGAAATACTAAAGTGCTCTGTTAACATTCTTGGAAATAGAGACTTAATTCATACTGAAATTTCAAATAAGGATTTCTTATTGGATTGTATTACTGTGATCCTAGAAAAGACTGTTGGCACACAACACTGAACAAGCCATCACAGGCACATCAACATCTTTAGTGTTGGATTTAATTTGGATTTCTACTGAATAAATCATCTATATACAATTTTATTTTTTTGAAAGGTGTGATCATAGTTTCCATATATAGTTTTATTTCATTGAAAAGGTATCATAATTTCACTGATAATGATCTTAAAATATGTTTGATGATAAACAGTTTTGAATGAGGAGTTTAAAGAAGACATTCTGTATGCACAGGGCATTCAGTTTGGATGAAGATGAGGGTTTGCTGCTGTACTTAAATCACTTGTTTGTCCACCCTGACCACACATCCAATGGCAATGTTCAGCAGAACAAGGCATCCATATTGGCTCGAGCCATACAGGTCTGCCATGAGATAAAAAATTCAGACGTTCTTGTGGACAGGCTCAACCAGCTATACCAGAGGACAAATTCCTATGACTATGAAACACTGGAGTTTTTTCTGGGGGAATTACAGAGATCAGATGGAAATGCTACTGTAGATAAGGTACGAGCTTGCTGCGATATAAGATTGCTAATTTAAAGTTACATGATCATTCATGTGGATTGATCACTAATGTGGATATGGAGGGATATTAAATCTTTAATAGGTTGAAGTAAACTCATTGAATAATTTCCAGTTTTTGTGAGCCTTGGCTAACAAAAGCTGGACATTATTCAACTCATTTAATAAATTCAGTATTAAATCATTACCCATTTGAAATTTTATTTATCACATAGTTTTTATTTTAATGCAGATAGTTTAGAGAGAAAGAAGAATAAATAAGAAAGAAAAAGATAAATAGTGTGGAAAAGGTATTGGTTAAGAAATGGCATGAGATAAATAGTGTGGATAAGGTAAGGGCTAATAAAAGGTATGAGATAAATAGTGTGGATAAGGTAAGGGCTAAGAAAAGGTATGAGATAAATAGTGTGGATAAGGTAGAGCTACGAAAAGGTCTGATTGTGGATTATTGAAATATTGTGGATAAAGTAGGGGCTAAGAAGAAGTATGGGCTCAAATTTGGATAAGTTAGGTTTATAGTGGTATGAGAATGACAATCTTAGTAAGAGCCAAGAGCAAGAGGTATGAAGTCAGTAATGTGGATGAGGTAGTAGTGAAGTAGAGGTATGAAGTCAGTAATGTGGATGAGGTAGTAGTGAAGTAGAGGTATGAAGTCAGTAATGTGGATGAGGTAGTAGTGAAGTAGAGGTATGAAGTCAGTAATGTGGATGAGGTAGTAGTGAAGTAGAGGTATGAAGTCAGTAACGTGGATGAGGTAGTAGTGAAGTAGAGGTATGAAGTCAGTAACGTGGATGAGGTAGTAGTGAAGTAGAGGTATGAAGTCAGTAACGTGGATGAGGTAGTAGTGAAGTAGAGGTATGAAGTCAGTAACATGGATGAGGTAGTAGTGAAGTAGAGGTATGAAGTCAGTAACGTGGATAAGGTAGTAGTGAAGTAGAGGTATGAAGTCAGTAATGTGGATGAGGTAGTAGAGGTATGATATTAATAGAATCATTCATCAAGTTTACACATTTGTCAGACGTGAGGCATTCCTCAATGTCTCATTTAAAATTCTGATTCCAGTGGTGGAATTTTCCAAACCAATTTGTCCAATGCTAAATTCTGATCCTGATGGTGGAATGTTTCTTGCACACACTGATGATGAATGAAGGATTATTTTCTCATATTTCTGAACAAAAATATGAAGGTTGCTAAAAATTGCCATATTATGAATATTGATGCAATGTTAAAGCAGCAAAAACACTGTTTGAAAACTTCCTCACCTTAACATAGAGTGTAAAATGTCAGATTTACACTGAAAAGTCACTTTTAAATGATATTTAAACACATACAAGCTTTCAAAGAACAGTGCCAGACCACTGAGGCAATGTCAAGACACAGCATCATAATTGTGTGCCAAAGATGGCTTGCATACAGATGCGAACAGGTAAAAGAAAAATAATGTCCACATTGTCCATAAAATAAATCAGACAAAAAATATAATCCTCGATTCCGTTTTGAATCGAGTTTCTTTTCATAAATAATGATGAGAATATCAGTTTTAAAGAAGCAAACAATTGTAACAACTGTTTTTTTTTAAAAATTGAAACAAGACCACAGAATCTGGCTATAGCTATGTGGATAAGCGCAAGATGTTTATGTGGAACACTAACTTCAATCACTGCACATGTTAGGATACTGATGTATTGAGTTATTTTTTCTTTTTTATTGTGAAGGAATGCTCAAGTAATGATGAAAATCGGGAATCTCAGTAGAAGGTCATGTAGTGGAAGAGAGCAGTCACACAGTATAAGATTGAGATATTCCTATTTTTGCTCCACAATGGACAGCTTGGTCATGCACATGTAGAAAAGTGAGAAACGTGAGATAGCTATTACGAATAATACATAGGATAGGAGGAGGATAGGGTAGAGGTTGAAGAGGCTGTGTAAAAATGATACCATTGATAGGATTCAGAGAGAGATATGAAATTGCTTATGTGGATAGGGTAGAAGTTGAAGAGGTTGTGTAAAAATGATACCATTGATAGGATTCAGAGAGAGATATGAAATTGCTTATGTGGATAGGGTAGAAGTTGAAGAGGCTGTGTAAAAATGATACCATTGATAGGATTCACAGAGAGATATGAAATTGCTTATGTGGATAGGGTAGAAGTTGAAGAGGCTGTGTAAAAATGATACCATTGATAGGATTCACAGAGAGATATGAAATTGCTTATGTGGATCGGGTAGAAGTTGAAGAGGCTGTGTAAAAATGATACTATTGATAGGATTCAGAGAGAGATATGAAATTGCTTATGTGGATAGGGTAGAAGTTGAAGAGGCTGTGTAAAAATGATACCATTGATAGGATTCAGAGAGAGATGTGAAATTGCTTATGTGGATAGGGTAGAAGTTGAAGAGGCTGTGTAAAAATGATACCATTGATAGGATTCAGAGAGAGATATGAAATTGCTTATGTGGATAGGGTAGAAGTTGAAGAGGCTGTGTAAAAATGATACCATTGATAGGATTCAGAGAGAGATATGAAATTGCTTATGTGGATAGGGTAGAAGTTGAAGAGGCTGTGTAAAAATGATACCATTGATAGGATTCAGAGAGAGATATGAAATTGCTTATGTGGATAGGGTAGAAGTTGAAGAGGCTGTGTAAAAATGATCCCATTGATAGGATTCAGAGAGAGATATGAAATTGCTTATGTGGATAGCGTAGAAGTTGAAGAGGCTGTGTAAAAATGACACCATTGATAGGATTCACAGAGAGTGAAAAGGAACTGAGATGGAGAGAGATTAATACAATAGACAACCTGGTAGGTAGTTAAGGTGGATTTCGAATTTTTTAGAAAAAATTTAGAATTAAGTTTTTCCTGGTCAATAAACCAGAATTAATGAAAATAATAGAAAGGAAAGTCCATTGTAGATTACTGATCTGCCAGTTTTAGGTATTACATTTGTAAGAAAGCATTGCTGTGCTACCTTTATAGGGCCTCAAGTTGCTTCACTACCTTAAGGTGTACCAGCGACAGTCCAAACCTTCTGAGTACGAACTGAGATACCGACCAGATGGAGACAAAGAAGAGGTTAGTTGTCTCCTGATTCTCATAAACACCCAATCCATGCCAGTCTTCTCTGTCAAAAGTGTTTCATTCATTAATTTAATTGTCTTAGAAAAGTTCTCCATTCATTCATTTGCTTAGAATGTTATTCCATGATATAATGGTGTAATTATTACTCTATACAACATATTGTTGTGTACACAAGTTCTCCATTCAGTAATTTGCTTAGAATGTTATTCCATGACATAATAGTGTAATTCTTACTCTACTGTTGTGTACAAAAGTTCTCCACTCAGTCATTCGCTTAAATGTTATTCCATGATATGATGGTGTAATTCTATACGACATATTTTTGTGTACAAAAGTTCAACCAAATACAAGGAGACAACAATAAATAAATCATCTAAGACTATGGCAATATGAACAAAGATCTGCATGTGCCAAGTCATGCTTTCACTGTTCAGGGAGGGACATTAACTTAAATGCTTTCTCTTTTCGTAAATGGACATTTAATTAAATCATGCTTTCACTCTTCAGAAATGGGCATTAACTTAAATCATGCTTTCACTGTTCAGAGAGGGATTTTAACTTAAAGCCTAAAACTTCATACTCAGATAATTTATTTAATTATTTTGTCTGTATAAATATTTTTGTCAAAATTATGACCTCTGTCAGTGCTTAAATTCATGAAATATGAAACAGCTCCTATATAACTTTAGAAATCAATATATGTTTGTTGGTTGGGGAATTTCTGTTAGGTGGCTTGGTTGAGTGTTAGACTCCTATATGTGTTGAATTTGCAGTTAAAATCAACATGAACAAATTAAATTCATGGTTTTACAGTATACACAAAATGAATGTAAATTTTTATCCCACAAATAAAAGTTAATAGTACATTAATGTGAGTTTGTATTTCAAATATATACTTTTTAGAAAATATCATTGTGCCAAAAATTATTGATATTGATGTTCTTCTACATTCAGACATGTTTTATAACCAGTGTTTAGCAGACAAAGGTGTAAAATGGCATTAAGTGTTAGCAGACAAAGGTGTAAAATGGTATTAGGTGTTTAGCAGATAAAGGTGTAAAATGGTATTAGGTGTTAGCAGATAAGGTGTAAAATGGTATTAAGTGTTAGCAGACAAAGCTGTAAAATGGTATTAGGTGTTTAGCAGATAAAGGTGTAAAATGGTATTAGGTGTTTAGCAGATAAAGGTGTAAAATGGTATTAGGTGTTTAGCAGATAAAGGTGTAAAATGGTATTAAGTGTTAGCAGACAAAGGTGTAAAATGGTATTAAGAGTTAGCAGACAAAGGTGTAAAATGGTATTAAGTGTTAGCAGATAAAGGTGTAAAATGGTATTAGGTGTTAGCAGATAAAGGTGTAAAATGGTATTAGGTGTTAGCAGATAAACGTGTAAAATGGCATTAAGTGTTAGCAGATAAAGGTGTAAAATGGTATTAGGTGCTTAGCAGACAAAGGTGTAAAATGGTATTAAGTGTTAGCAGATAAAGGTGTAAAATGGCATTAAGTGTTAGCAGATAAAGGTGTAAAATGGTATTAGGTGCTTAGCAGACAAAGGTGTAAAATGGTATTAAGTGTTAGCAGATAAAGGTGTAAAATGGCATTAAGTGTTAGCAGATAAAGGTGTAAAATGGTATTAGGTGCTTAGCAGACAAAGGTGTAAAATGGTATTAGGTGCTTAGCAGACAAAGGTGTAAAATGGTATTAAGTGTTAGCAGATAAAGGTGTAAAATGGTATTAGGTGCTTAGCAGACAAAGGTGTAAAATGGTATTAAGTGTTAGCAGATAAAGGTGTAAAATGGTATTAAGTGTTAGCAGACAAAGGTGTAAAATAGTATTAAGTGTTAGCAGGCAAAGGTGTAAAATGGTATTAGGTGTTTAGCAGATAAAGGTGTAAAATGGTATTAGGTGTTTAGCAGATAAAGGTGTAAAATGGTATTATGTGTTTAGCAGACAAAGGTGTAAAATGGTATTAAGTACTTAGCAGATAAAGGTGTAAATTGGTATTAGGTGTTTAGCAGATAAAGGTGTAAAATGGTATTAGGTGTTTAGCAGACAAAGGTGTAAAATGGTATTAAGTACTTAGCAGATAAAGGTGTAAAATGGTATCAAGTGTTAGCAGACAAAGGTGTAAAATGGTATTAGGTGTTTAGCAGATAAAGGTGTAAAATAGTATTAGGTGTTAGCAGATAAAGGTGTAAAATGGTATTAGTTGTTAGCAGATAAAGGTGTAAAATGGTATTAGGTGTTAGCAGATAAAGGTGTAAAATGGTATTAGGTGTTAGCAGATAAAGGTGTAAAATGGTATTAGGTGTTTAGCAGATAAAGGTGTAAAATGGTATTAGGTGTTTAGCAGACAAAGGTGTAAAATGGTATTAAGTACTTAGCAGATAAAGGTGTAAAATGGTATTAAGTGTTAGCAGACAAAGGTGTAAAATGGTATTAGGTGTTTAGCAGATAAAGGTGTAAAATAGTATTAGGTGTTAGCAGATAAAGGTGTAAAATAGTATTAGGCGTTAGCAGATAAAGGTGTAAAATGGTATTAAGTGTTAGCAGACAAAGGTGTAAAATGGCATTAAGTGTTTAGCGACAAAGGTGTAAAATGGTATTAAGTGTTAGCAGACAAAGGTGTAAAATGGTATTAGGTGTTTAGCAGATAAGGTGTAAATTGGTATTAGGTGCTTAGCAGATAAGGTGTAAAATGGTATTAGGTGCTTAGCAGATAAAGGTGTAAAATGGTATTAAATGTTTAGCAGATAAAGGTGTAAAATGGTATTAGGTGTTTAGCAGATAAGGTGTAGAATGGTTTTAAGTGTTTAGCAGATAAAGGTGTAAAATGGCATTAAGTGCTTAGCAGATAAAGGTGTAAAATGGTATTAAGTGTTTAGCAGACAAAGGTGTAAAATGGTATTAAGTGTTTAGCAGATAAACGTGTAAAATGACACTAAGTGTTTAGCAGATAAAGGTGTAAAATGGTTTTAAGTGTTTAGCAGATAAATTGTAAAATGGTATTAAGTACTTAGCAGATAAAGGTGTAAAATGGCATTAAGTGTTAGCAGACAAAGGTGTAAAATGGCATTAAGTGTTAGCAGATAAAGGTGTAGAATGGTTTTAAGTGTTTAGCAGATAAAGTTGTAAAATGGTATTAAGTGCTTAGCAGATAAAGGTATAAAATAGTATTAAGTGTTAGCAGACAAAGGTGCAAAATAGTATTAAGTGTTTAGCAGATAAAGGTGTAAAATGGTATTAGGTGTTTAGCAGATAAAGGTGTAAAATGGTATTAAGTGCTTAGCAGATAAAGGTGTAAAATGGTATCAAGTGTTAGCAGACAAAGGTGTAAAATGGCATTAAGTGTTTAGCAGACAAAGGTGTAAAATGGCATTAAGTGTTTGGCAGATAAAGGTGTAAAATGGTATTAAGTATTAGCAGACAAAGGTGTAAAATGGCATTAAGTGTTTAGCAGATAAGATGTAGAATGGTTTTAAGTGTTTAGCAGATAAAGGTGTAAAATGGTATTAAGTGCTTTGCAGATAAAGGTGTAAAATGGTATTAGGTGTTTAGCAGATAAGGTGTAGAATGGTTTTAAGTGTTTAGCAGATAAAGATGTAAAATGGTATTAAGTGCTTTGCAGATAAAGGTGTAAAATGGTATTAAGTGTTAGCAGACAAAAGTGTAAAATGGCATTAAGTGTTTAGCAGATAAGATGTAGAATGGTTTTAAGTGTTTAGCAGATAAAGGTGTAAAATGGTATTAGGTGTTTAGCAGATAAGGTGTAGAATGGTTTTAAGTGTTTAGCAGATAAAGGTGTAAAATAGTATTAAGTGTTTAGCAGATAAAGGTGTAAAATGGTGTTAAGTGCTTGAATTTTGCAGAACTTATGGACCTTTCAGGTAGTGAAAACAAACCAAAAGAATGCAGAGGAAGCAATACAATACAGTTCCCTATTGTGTCTATTATTAATTAACTAAAAAGAATGCAGAAAGGAAGCAGTACAATACAGTTACCTATTGTGTACATTATTACTTAATAAATAAGATTAGTCTGCATAAAAAGAAATGATGTCATAAAATGTCTTTCAAGACATTCAGGTGAGGCAGTCCTTATGCTGATGATTTCAAAATGTCATTAGTTAACTGACTGCCTGATTTCACGCATATCAAGAAAGTTATAACAAAAATAAAGTTTTTTCTCTGCTTCCCAGATCCTGATGGATTCCCTTCCTCCTGAGAGCAAGACACGGCTCCCATTCCACCCCATGATGGAGGGAGAACCCTGGAAAGTACTCAGTAAGCTCCTGGACTAGAAACAATATCAAATTAAAATAATTTAGGAATGAACAGTGCACAGTCAGAACAAAATCACCATCATACTGTCATGGGGGATATTCGTTAAAGATTTAGATGGTGAAATTGTACTTTTTTTTGAATCCACTCTATTTTCAGAAAATGAAAATCTGCTTCTTAATTACAATTCTTTAAATTTCTCAGTTGGATACATTACATGATCATAGTTATTTACATATGGAATTTATTTATGTTACAATATGGATCCAGCCCTCCCATACAAATAAAAAAAATATATTTCCTATCTACATACCATATACACTATAAAAATGGAATTAAATATGTTCTTCAGAGATCCCATTAGAGTTACCTCCTCAGTCTATGCATGGAGGTTAGGAAGTATTAACCCATTGCTTATTGTGGTACTGATCTCTTCTTACATGGAGCATTTCATTGGTTTCATTTTCGTCCATAATTTATGTTCTCTTCAGTTTTGTAGTTTAGTCACAAACGTTGCTGTTTGTAATTTGAATGTATGCATTCCTTAAATAACATTTAGTTGCACCTTTTATCTATTTTTGTAACTTCGTCCTTTTGTTATTGTCCACATAGATATACAATAGCAAGTATGTGCATGAAATGTAAGAAGTTTAAGGTAGCAGAGAACATGAATGAGACTCATTTTGGATGTACAAAGTGAACTTACACCAACCATTGCAAAATACCTGTTCAGAGGGGTCTTCGTCTAAAGTCCTTTTGGTATTGTTGAAATCAATACATGATGGTAGCCAGTTATATGAAATATAATGTTGAAATCAATACATAATGGCAGCCAGGTATATGAAATATAACAAGTTCAAGGTGTCCAAGAACACTATGCTTTTCATGTTGTATGAAGAGTACTTCTATCAAATGCCTGCATACACTGCTCAGAGTGGTCTTGGCCTACAGTCCTTCAGAAACAGTTTTAAGACAGAGAGACGCATGTAAGATCTGAGTCATCAGATGCCTTCATTCCAATAGTCTGTTATTCCAATAGTTTGTCATTCCAATAGTCTGTCATTAGCATGGTGAGTGTGGACTGGGAACCACTAATGGGGACCTATTGTCAACTATTTTCGTTATCTCACTTGTCCCCCTGTCTTTTGACAGCTGACTTGGATACACCCAGAGAATTTGCTGATTCTTTTTGGTAGTACATTTTGGTAGTACATTGGGGTAAGTGTCCTCCCTCTACCTGCATGCCAAAGTGACATTTGCATGACTGACCATCCAGAGTTTTCCATTTGTGACATTTGCATGACTGACCATCCAGAGTTTTCCATTTGTGACATTTGCATGACTGACCATCCAGTTTTCCATTTGTGACATTTGCATGACTGACCATCCAGAGTTTTCCATTTGTGACATTTGCATGGCTGACCATCCAGAGTTTTCCATTTGTGACATTTGCATGACTGACCATCCAGAGTTTTCCATTTGTGACATTTGCATGACTGACCATCCAGAGTTTTCCATTTGTGACATTTGCATGACTGACCATCAAGAGTTTTCCATTTGTGACATTTGCATGACTGACCATCCAGTTTTCCATTTGTGACATTTGCATGACTGACCATCCAGAGTTTTCCATTTGTGACATTTGCATGACTGACCATCCAGTTTTCCATTTGTGACATTTGCATGACTGACCATCCAGAGTTTTCCATTTGTGACATTTGCATGACTGACCATCCAGAGTTTTCCATTTGTGACATTTGCATGGCTGACGATCCAGAGTTTTCCATTTGTGACATTTGCATGACTGACCATCAAGAGTTTTCCATTTGTGACATTTGTATGACTGACCATCCAGTTTTCCATTTGTGACATTTGCATGACTGACCATCCAGAGTTTTCCATTTGTGACATTTGCATGACTGACCATCCAGAGTTTTCCATTTGTGACATTTGCATGGCTGACGATCCAGAGTTTTCCATTTGTGACATTTGCATGACTGACCATCCAGAGTTTTCCATTTGTGACATTTGCATGACTGACCATCCAGAGTTTTCCATTTGTGACATTTGCATGACTGACCATCCAGAGTTTTCCATTTGTGACATTTGCATGACTGACCATCCAGAGTTTTCCAGCAACCACCCCTACCATTTACTTCCTCTTCCATTGTCATAGGCCAGACTGTGTGATTAGAGGTTGGTTGCTAAAATGAGCATGGCTGCAGATTGGGTGCTGTTCCATCTTCCATGTTCATTCTGTCAGCATTTCTGTTGCACCATTTACTCCACTGGTTCTTTCCCCAACACAAGTACTGGTATGTCAACTATTCCAATTTGGGCAGAGTCACTTTACTAAACCCCAGTGCTGATATGTCAATCATTTCAGTTTGGGCAGAATCATTTTTTTTTTCTTTAACTTAAGTTTATGCCATTGCAGTCACTTCAGTCAGATTCCAGTTTTCAAGCTAGATATAATTGTATTGGGCTAAAATGCAACTTGGTCACCAGTATGTCTTGATCACAGTAATGATTGTAATGTTATATTGTAATTCTTTTGTGAAAAGTACTTAAGTGCCTGTTTCATGTTTGAATATTGGCCAGTCTGAAATCACAGCAGCTGAGCTTCAATTCATGTGTAACAAATCTATTGAAATGAAAGCGGCCAATGAGGATTGTAACTCATCCCAGACTGTGTGATACAGACATTCTTAATGGAATACACAAGGTACATACATTGCACAAATATCATTTTTTGCAGTCTTTTCTCAGTGGACTTCATTGCATCACATGGTGGGAAAAATAACTTTAGAAAGCTTGTTTCAACCAAACATTACTTTAGATCGGTAAGGTTGGAATTCTTATTTTAGATTGATGGGTTTTGCCATCACTGCCAACACTTTTGACCACCTGTGAATTTGATGAGACCAAAATTTATGGCATTTTCTGTGGGCATGAACCAGCATTCTACTTTTGATGACAACTTCTTCCCTTTCAATGTACATGATATATGTACAATGTGTTGAGCTATGTAATGAAGATAGTCCTAACAACTGGCTGCCAATGTAATTTTCTGACTGCTAGTAACAAATCCTTTTAGACACTTTATCATGTGGAAGCCCCAACTTAGATAAGGATATAGCAGCAGGCAGTATGTCTACCATTTTTCTACAAGGTAGATTGCAAATTGTTTAAAGAGACCTTGACTTTAGTTAGAAATATGGTAGCAATTTGTCTTTCTTGGACATGACATTGGTCGTAAATGGCTATCTTCAGACTTGCTGAAAAAGGTAACAAACAAGTGTAGGAGTCTGTATTCAAAATTCCCAAAGTTGTTAATAGAACAACTCGCCACACTATTGTGAATGCCTTCGTGCAGTCTTGACTTGGTGAAACAAGGTGCCTCCCTACATTCATTTTCACTCCAGCCTCACATTCCATGACTTGATGTTCATTGCCATTTTATTTTGGAGACCATATTAAAGATGTTCGGATCCAGCTTGTATAGGAATTGCCTCTCCAGTATGTCAGTCTGTCCTTGTGTCAAGAATGCTATCTCAAGAAGGAGAAAGAAATGGGCTTGAAATGGCACAATAATAATTTTACTGCAGCAGCAATATTGACAGCAGTCATTTCAGCACAGAAAGCTGTCACATGAAGGGAAGAGGAAATGCAGTTTCTGATACCCAAAGTCTTGGAACAATTGACAATGACTTGTCCCTCATAACATTTGCCAACAATATTGCAGTTTGCACCAGATACCTTCAGTTTTGACAGACTTGGATTGGACATCTTCCTGACAATGACTTGACAGGTCCAAGTTTCTGTAGGGATAAGAATTTTGTTTATTCTTCCCTCTCCATATTCATCATCCTCTTTTACGAAGGTGATCTGTCAGACCCAGAAAATTTAGGAGGTGATTAATACTTTTGCTCACCAAGTGGACTGTGTTTGCAAGCCAGACTCTCTGGGCTTTTAGTTCTGACTTTTGCTTCTGCTAAAAGCAAATGGAAAGCTACAGTATGTGATTGACTTGGGCCAGTTTAACAAGTTCATAGGTGTACCTGAGCTCAAGATGGAGAAAGTCGGGTCGATAAGAGTTTCTGTAGAAAGAATGAGTTTACTATCATCATTGATTTGACTGATGCTTTTGACATTATCATTAACCCTATGTCGCACAAGTTCTTCTGTACATTTTCCCAAGGAACCATGCCTCAGTTACAACAAGTTCTTCTGTACATTTTCCCAAGGAACCATGCCTCAGTTACAACAAGTTCTTCTGTACATTTTCCCAACGAACCATGCCTCAGTTACAAGCACTTCCTTTAAGACTCTACATCAGAGAGCACAGGCCTTCACCAAGACAGTCAACTACATTAACACCCGAAAAAGATCTACCTTTGTTAGTGATGATGATGACAAGCCTAGATAACATCATACAGAAACACATAAGTTCAATTCTGGTACAAGACATGAACCAGTTGCTTTCTCTTCATTCCAGCTAGGTTTTATCCAAACAGGAAGAAATCAGATTTGTCCCCCTTCCAGCATTTTGCACAGTTAGGCATAGAGTTTGTGATTCGTTGCATTTTTGTACTTATTCATTACAAGCTTCCTTCAATCTACAGTTTTGTTTTGTGCCAGGAGATCTTTAAGTTTCAGGTTCTTCTCTTTGGCCTTGCCTTGATGGATGAAGCAGTAATGATGACTCACCTGACATCTTTAGTGATCCCCATCATCCAGTATTTTGATCAATGGTTGATGCGGAACATGCTTAGATGTGCCCATCTCGGGGACTTGTCACTCTGTTGGAAGACAGTGACTTGTCTGGGACTAATCTCCAACCAATCTGATCCCTTCTTGAGATTTTAATTAAGTGGAGATGAATTTCCTCACCTGTTGAGGGATAGTTTGGGTTCCCCTGACAGGATCTCTCATATACCGCCTCTCATAGTAAGGCCATAGCTGCCAAGTGTCTGGTTTTTTCCCGTATTTTGGACCTAAATATAGTTGTATGTTTTTTATGTTAAAAATCTATTTCTGTATAAAATTTTTTTAAAAAAAATTTCAGTTAAAAATTTCTTTGCAATTTTCTTTTTAGAATGGCATCCAGTTCCATTCTTAGAGTAAATGTATTGCATGTATACAGGGATATAGAGTTCTAAAATATGATTGGTTCATTCAAAATCAAGGTTATCATGCCAGTCTTTAACTATCGTATTGCTTAGCGCAAAGCATATACTGGTATCACTGTATCTCATCTTCATCATGTCAAAAAGGAAAGCAAAAAATTCAGAATTTTCTCCAGCAAAGAAAAGAAAGGAGAACTGAAAGGACAATTATATTATCATGTTTAAATTTGTGAAACCATCTAGCAAAAGAGAAAACTTTACGTTTTTTCAACTGGTGTATTTGTGATTTTGATATTGGGCATCGAGGTGCTCAGGACATAAAACAGCATGAAAAAGCTAATAAACCTGAGCTTGCTGGTTCATCATCAACAGCACAGCCTGAACTTAAAATATTTATAAATACCAAAGAAAACCTTGATGTAATTTGATTGGCAGTTCATTTTACTAAATTTCTTTTTGAAAGGAACCTTCCTGTTTCAGTTGCTAGTGATGCTGGTGATTTATTTCACACACTTTTTCCAAACAGTAAAATTGTAAAGGATTACTTGTGTGCTAAAACAGTCATTTAGTTATTTTAGGTTAGGACTTTTTTCTTTGCCACATGCTAATGCTGATTGTGCAAGATTTTTAGTTCAGTAGAAAAAAAATGACACAAAATTCAGATCATCAATGAATGATGGTACATTGGAATCAATAATAACTGAAAGACAAGGTGTGGAAAAGGCTCCTATAAACAGCATGTGTTGAATGACTTACTCAGAAGGTGCAAAAGTACAACACATGCATCTTTGACATTAAATAAGTTCTTGTCTGGCTTTACTGATGGTTGTAGGTGTTGTAAGTAGTTACATATGCATGAAAGTTTTAAAAATCAGTATTTTCATTATAAGCCATTAGTATTTTTGTACTCTGGGATAAAACTTCATTGTCTGTTTGCCTATAGTATTTTTGTACTCCGGGGTAAAACTTCATTGTCTGTTTGCCTATAGTATTTTTGTACTCTGGGGTAAAACTTCATTGTCTGTTTGCCTATACCTCTCTCTAATGAGGACTCTAAATGTACCAGCAGACTTAGTTCCTCTAGGAAGACTTCATTTGTGGCCTCGAGTTCATGCTGCTAGCAAAACTGAGACCACACAGGGACCCATTATCTGTTGGGATCCAGATTTTATCACCATCACAACTGGTGACAAAATCAGGATTGGTTTCTGACCAAAGTCCCAAACATATACCCCAGAACCAAACTTCTTTTTTTAACTGACACCTCAGATTTGGGGTCAGATTCTCCCCTGGATCCCATGGGGTCAGATTCTCCCCTGGATCCCATGGGGTCAGGTCTCTTTGAGGAAACATCTCTTCACGTCAACACCTAGAAATGTCAGCTGTTTCTAGCACCTCAAAAATGCAGTGTAAGAGGTTCTTGCATCATGATCTTCATAGACTACATGTTAGTTATTGCATAACTCAGCCATCAAGGAGGTACTCTTGACCCCTGTCTTCGATTAGAGGTCTGAAAACTTCTCTATTGGAGAGTCTCATCAGAAATCAGTCTCAGAATCTGTTACATTCTGGGCAAGAAAAATACCCTGATGGACAGCCTGTCCATGACAGGTTTGGTGGTCCTCACAGAATAGTATTTGCACCAACAGTTAGCAAAGACACATTTTCAACTGTGGGGGAAGCCAATAGTTCACTCCTTTGCCACAAGGTCAAACAACAAGATCGCAATTTGTGCCTATCAAGTTCTAGAACAGAGGACATGGGCAGTGGACATTTTGATTCTGAAGTGGGATCATTTGTATGTCTGCCCCTTCCTACCTTTCAGAATAATCCTGCAAGTTCTTCTTCGAGTCAGAATCTCTGCATTGCTGCTTATCCTGATTGCTACAATCTGGCTCCAGTGGTCATAGTTGAACAAAATTTCCTTTGCCTGGACAGGCTGTCCACCAAGGTATTTTTCTTGTCCAGAATTTCCTTTCATTTGTATGTCTGTCCCTTCCCACCTTTCAGAATAATCCTGCAAGTTCTTTACAGAGTCAGAATGTCTGCATTACTGCTTATTCTGATTGCTTGTCCAAGGTGGGATGGCATCTTGGGGTATGCCTTCCTACCCGCTACTAATTCCCAGAATGATTCAGAAAGTAAAGGATTAGAACTGCATGGTGATTCTGTTTGCCCATCATAGATGGTACATATCATGGGTTTACGACCTACTTAACTTGGCAGTAGACATTCCCAGGTGGATCCAGAGGTTTTCCAGCATGCTCAGACAGCAGAGTTTGTATGTCTTCCAACTCAGACAGACTTGTCCTTCATGCTTGGCTCTTGTTTCGAAAGCCCTGCAAAGAAACGATTGGAACCTTTGAGTCATGGAGGGAATTGTATGGTCTAGAAGGACTTATTCTTTAATAGTATGGTGAGGGAAATGGTGTCATTTCACACTGGTGCAAGAACAGCAACATTGTTTACTTATGGGCTTCCATCTAATTTCTTTTTCTGGATCATTTTGGAGAAAACATTGGCACCAATTAGTATTAAAGACTTTTGCTTCATGATGCCTGACACCTTCAGACTTGGTAGAACCATGATGCCTGACACCTTCAGACATGGTAGAACCATGATGCCTGACACCTTCAGACATGGTAGAACCATGATGCCTGACACCTTCAGACTTGGTAGAACCATGATAAAGATCCCTCTGAATTAATGACCAATTTTCATCTGAGCTAGACTTAGTCACTGATGTTGTTTTCCAAAAGGAATCTTTTTTAGGTTCATATCTGGCTCAGTTCCTCTAATCTCAAGACCATATAGAAGCTGCTTGATTGTTCAGTTGTTTTATTGAGTTTCTGGAGTTCTTGGCCAAGAATCAGTTGCAGAGTATGGATAATCACAAGTTCATTGCTGTCATTCTATTCTTCTAGAAAGGTGAAACTCCAAGATCCAGTTCACACTTTGAAATGCTATCTTAAATGCTCTGAAAGCTTATGTAAGGGCCAATTGAGACTTTTTCTCTTTAGGACTTACTTAAAAAATGTTTGCCTCTTGACTCAGGTTTGTGATTGGTCATCATATTCAGATATCTCGGAAGATCTGATATGCATCCTGAAGACATCAGTACATATGATTAAAGCCATACGTGTAAGCATTGCAGTGACTGCATTTGTTCATGCTCTTGGCTGGCTCTCACAGCTGACTTTCTTAACCTCATACATTTGGAATTTAGCCAGAAGAGATTTGAATCTGGTGGTGGATGCCCAGACATTGTGTTTTGTTTTATTGTTTTCTGACGTGCACTCACTGCAGTCAACATGTCATTATTTTTTGCATTGTGTTCATATGTATTTTGAATTGATTTTGCATTACTCTCAAACCCACATCTTTTAATGTTAGGGATTACAGCATCCTGACTTCTTGTCTTGAAGAGTCCAAACACCATCCTATTAGTAGAAATTGTTACAATTAAAATGTAATATATTTTTCAAAATCGCATGGCTTATGTTTACAGGAAGATGCTGTGAATGAGACAAATGTTCATTTATTATCATGTTCACTTCTGTAAACTGTTTAACTATCTTTGAAGTACCTATTGTTTATTAAGAAATTGGTACATGTACATATGAGAAAAAAAGGAATAAAACAATCTGGATTCTGTTCTTTGCACTTTTTACAAATTGACTACTCTGTCTGCAGCTCCAGAGCTGAAGAAGCAAACTGTGGGAAAGTGCTTGCCAATAGCAAAACTTTTGAAGGTAAGAGTTGTGTAATGTTGTTAGCATGTCATAAATGAAACCAAAATACTTAATCGACTATGTACTATTTTGCATCTGGGCTGACAGGAACAGTAGAGACTTAAATCGGTGTTGCTTGCAATTACTGGGCTGACATAAACAGTTGGGACTTGACTCCTTGTACCCTTGGAATCACTGGACTGTCCGAAGAGTTGAGACATGACTCACTGCTTCTTGCAAACGTGGGGTTGACATGAATTTTGAGACTTGACTCAGATCTTCCAATTAATTTTGCTCTATTTTTTGAAAACTTTTGTATGTTAAATTAAGCTGTCAGTTGCTATATGCCCAGATTGCTGACATGAATGTCAGGTCTCCAGTTGTTCATTTTATGCAGAAATGCTAAACTCTTCCTTCAGCAATGATAGGGTTCATAGGCACATTTATTTGTTCTTAAAACTACATCCTAATTATTTTTCTAGCTGTCAGTAGACACTCTTTACATGATGACAGTGCAGAACATGGTTGGGGAGCATGCGGCTGCATGTCACTGTGCCGATGGGGAATCAGACAAAACTCAGTGGAATTGGGATATTATGGATGCTAACCATCAGTTGCTTGAGGATGTCAGAACGTTGCTGTCACAAATCCAAAACTGTGAGACAGCACTGGCAGGGGCCAGATGGATGGTCACCAAACTTCCAATGGGTAAATATACCATTTACACTCATTTACATGTCAGTTCCAACTGCAAACATATATTCTGATCTCCTGTTGCATAATGCATTGGCAGATCTGGGTCTTTGTTGCATGTTCTACTGATTAGTCAAAACAAACTGCATTGACCCAGATCTTTTGGAGCATTATGCAGTGGCAGATCTGGGTCTATGTAGTTTTCAGCTGGATCTGACTTGTAAGTGAGTATATTTGCTATAAAGAAGGCTTGAAAAAGTAGGTGTACATGTAGTACAAAATGCTACAACAAATAAGTAGTCTGAAGCTTTGAAGTTGTACAGGGCACATCAATAAAAAATTAATCACTGACATATAACTTTGAAGTTGTACAGGACAGATCAGTAAAAAATTAATCACTGATGTATAGCTTTAAAGTTGTACAGGACAGATCAGTAAAAAATTAATCACTGACATATAGCTTTGAAGTTGTACAGGACACATCAATAAAAAATTAATCACTGACATATAGCTTTGAAGTTGTACAGGACAGATCAGTAAAAAATTAATCACTGACATATAGCTTTGAAGTTGTACAGGACAGATCCGTAAAAAATTAAGCACTGACATATAGCTCTGAAGTTGTACAGGACAGATCAATAAAAAAATTAATCACTGGCATGTAGCTTTGAAGTTATACAGGACAGATCAGTAAAAACTAATCACTGACATATAAACTTGATGTAGCAATTGAAGTTTCATGCAGTATGAACCTTGAGTAATATGACCATGACAGGGATGAAATATTCAAGTCACATTGTGGTATAATACTAGGTGCCAAATTTATCATTAGAAACCAGTACAGACTAAAGTTTGCATCTGCAACATGGTATCCCAAACATACAGGGGCTGGTTTAGACAGCTCCATTGTACATTAATCTGACTAGCATTTTTTAAAAAAAAAACAGAAGAAAAAGAAAGAAATGAAAGAAAGTGAAAATGAAATATTGTATGACTACTATCACTGCTAAGTCATTATAGATAGAAACTTAAATTTGTTAAATGAACCCTTGGACACCTGCATGTTTTTTATTTGATATAAATTTTTTTTATATTATTTTGCTTTTTTATGTCATTCTTGAAGATTTTGCCTGTTAAATCTTGAACTACAGCTAGGACCTCATTGGAAATAAGCTTCATAAAGGTTTTATGGGTAATCCTAGAGTTAATTAACACATATTGTTTCTGTTCTGTGTTGACATACTGATATCAGTTGGAATTTAAATGTGTACATATCTGTGCATATTGGCATGCTTCTATCCTTTTAAAATGATCACTCTTTTAATTTACATATTTCAGGTGCAGAGAAAGTCCTTGGCCTAAAGGGATGTATTGCATATGCTGAACTCTGGCACAACTCGCTTCCTGAGGAGGTGAGGGCATTCCATTTTCTTTTATGAATTCCATACCAGATTTACAGCATCACCTAGGATTTATAGATAGAGGCTCAAATTTTACTATTCTTCATGGACATTAGACACAGTCTGCTGTGGTATTTATCAAAGGGGAACATGGTGGACTTATTATTGAATAGGACAGGTGACCAAGGGGAATATGGTGGACTTAATATTGAATAGGACAGGTGCCCAAGAGGAATATTGTGGACTTATTACTGAATAGGACAGGTGTCCAAGTGAATATGATGGACTTACTACTGAATAAGAAGGTGTCCAAGGGGAATATGATGGGCTTATTATTGAATAGGACAGGTGTCCAAGGGGAATATGATGGACTTATTATTGAATAGGACTGGTGTCAAAGGGGAATATGATGGACTTATTATTGAATAGGACAGGTGTCCAAGGGGAATATGATGGACTTATTATTGAATAGGACTGGTGTCGAAGGGGATTATGTTGGACTTGGTATTGAGTAGGACAGATGTCCAAGGGGAATATGATGGACTTATTATTGAATAGGACTGGTGTCCAAGGGGAATATGATGGACTTATTATTGAATAGGACAGATTTCCAAGGGGAATATGATGGACTTATTATTGAATAGGACAGGTGTCATCCTATATGAGTCATTTAAAAGAGAGTGAGAAATAGGGTCCATTTTAAGTGCTGTGATGATAGCCAAACTTCTGTGTGTTTGTGACTGATTGCAATTTAATAATATACTTTGAAATACTGGACAGGCTTTTGACAGACAATGATTGGCATTTGAAAGCTCTGACATAGACATTATTGTATATGGAGCAAAAATTCTTGTTGGTTTGATTTTGCCTGTTTTATGCTTTTATTTCCTTCAGAGTGCAGAGAAAGAGAAAGCACGAGCAGCGTATGTCAAATTCTCAGGTATGTACAAGCGTCTTGCCACAGAGCAGATCTTATGTCTGCATGGACTGAGAGACAGTGAACTACTTCAATTGGCCAACAAACCTGCTGTCCTGATTCAGAAACTCTATGAACACCCAAGTATCACAGAGATGGAGGTTGCTTCACACAAAAAAATGCCAGGTAGGTTGATAAGCTCATATTCCGTGAACAAACACTGATGTGGGTCTCTGGACACATCATTATACAGGATGCCCATTTGGACCAACAAATCAGATCTATCTATATTTTATATTTCTAACTTTGACAATCCAAAACCACAGGTTTAGATAACCAGATAAAATATCAAATAAAACAACAATAATTATTGAGAAATGCCCTGTGTACCTAGTCAAGAAAGTATGTTTTATAGAATGGAGAGATATTGTATAAATTGAGTTTGTCTACATTTTTGTTTTAGTCAGTATTATATGTAATGCATGCAAAATATGATTAAAATATCAATTCTTTAAAGATGAGAAAAAATAACACTTGGAATTTTGCCCAGTTACATTTTGTTTAATTCAGTCATTCAGTAAATAAGTAAATTCTTAAACCACATCAGTTTACTTTTCCTATCAACATTGTGCATTTAAACAGAAGTTTAAGGACGCTGTAATTCATTTTTAGATATACATGGAGCTGTAGAATCCATTGCTAAAATAAATGACTTTGACCTTCATTGGCTGAAAAGGACACTGGTGGAAAAATGGCTTCCATCTTGTACTGCAAAGAGCAATGATGCTGACTCGGTGAGTGTGAGAAAAAAGTAGCATGGTAATTGTCCTGGTTGATGGTCTTTAAGTTATAGTTTCTTTCTTGGGGTCGAATTATGGACCAGTTGTGACCTAAGGATTGATGATGGCTGAACTACGTAAGTCTGTCCGTCTGGCATTAGTCCTTTAGTTGGGGTTTATGTTTAGGTCGTTTTCTCAGACTGTTACTCACAGAATTACTTAAGTTGGTGATTAAACACTTTGTGTGGAGTATTACACATTTCAGTGAAAATTAGGTCACTGTGATGTACATTACATGGTCGTGATTTTGTTCAGCCTTGTGTTTAACTCATTTTCTCAAGAACTGTTGCCCATGGAGTTATTTAATTTGTGTGTAATTGCATGTAATACATCAGTAAAAAAAAAAAAGGACTCGGATTGTTATTTCATGTTTTAGTGATTTGTAGTTGAGTTCAGTTTCTTTTTCAAATATGTCACCCAATCATAATACATTAGGAGTACAACAACTACCTCGTAAATCCAGACCTCCCAAGCTTATTTTGACAACAGAAGTACTAAAAGTCATTTGCCAACCTAGATAGAAATCAGACAGTAGGGCTGCACCCATGGATAAAGGGATAGGTGCCAGATTGCATCTGTACACCAGTTACTACTTGCACTCGGGCATGGAGGCACACTCTTTATAAAGACTTGACAAAACCGATATCATCATGTGCCTCTCACCTTTTGAGTGATCATGGAAAGTTTTCTCACATGGGATGTGTTCTTCAGCAATATTTTTGCCTATTTGTTACTCTGTCTTCGTCATAAATGATATATTGCACTCCAGGTCTAACTTTGCCATACAGTAAGTTTGTTGGCCTCATTTAAATGATATATTGCACTCCAGGTCTAACTTTGCCATACAGTAAGTTTGTTGGCCTCATTTAAATGATATATTGCACTCCAGGTGTAACTTTGCCATACAGTAAGTTTGTTGGCCTCATTTAAATAGCCTGCCCTAGGGTCTCAATACTTGAGTCAGATAAACTCTGTTACTCAACTTTGTCTATTCATTCTAAACAATTTTCTGTGACAGTCATTACATGCACGTAAATTCCAGTGGCATTTTTTGTTTTTCATCAGCATTCTCTTTGTGGTAAGTTTAATGCAACACTCAGTTGATTCATACGCTCAGAGCCTGTAACTTCAGTTTGATTCAACTCAGGAAAATCGGTGATGGCTTGATGAATAGAAAAATATCTCATTAGTAAGACAAGCCATAGATTATGGTCATGTGCCTTCAAAAAAGAAAATAACAGAAGGAAATCGAGGGTCAAGCATGGAACAAAGTTTTTAGAAGTTACTTACCTTTTCTCTTTTATAGCAGGATAGGGTCCTATATCAGAATGGGTATTGGGGTAATTTGAAGTAATTTTGTCACTCGGTATGATTTTTTTCCTTCAGATTATTACTTTTTTTCAACATCAAGAATGCATTGAGCACCTGTGGTCTGGTTGATCTCCGCTACCAGAAATGTCACAAAAAAAAATAAATGGAGATCTCAAAGTATACATTACACAGGTCAGATGACAGAATAAGTGGATTATGATATAACATGCATGGTTCACCAACACATTCAAAGACTCTTACATGATCAGATGAATTGCACATTAAATGTACGATTAGAAGATCCTTTACTTGAATTCCTTGCAGTGCTTTACATATTCAGATTTTTGTCTAATCTGCATAATCTTCTGCCGCCAACAGTTTCAAAGTTCTGTATTTAAGATTTTGAAAACTAAAATCAGTAGTTATACAGTAAAGCATACATGTGCAGATGAGACACTAAGTTCTGTTTAACTTGTTTTAATTTTCACTTCATGTTAACTTCGGCTTTGACAATCATGGTTATACTAACAACCATACAAATGCAGATGAGACATGAGTTCCGTTTAATTTGTTTTTACTTTCACTTCACAGACGTTGACTTTCAACCTTGACAACCTTAAATTGATTGAGGATGAGTTTATGTTGAAAGAAGATGAGGATGACAAGAATCTGAAGAGGTAAACACATTTACAGTTAGTAGCTCATAGGTGTCAATGTCAAGAGGTAAACACATTTACAGTTAGTAGCTCATAGGTGTCAGTGTCAAGAGGTAAACACATTTACAGTTAGTAGCTCATAGGTGTCAGTGTCAAGAGGTAAACACATTTACAGTTAGTAGCTCATAGGTGTCAATGTCAAGAGGTAAACACATTTACAGTTAGTAGCTCATAGGTGTCAATGTCAAGAGGTAAACACATTTACAGTTAGTAGTTCATAGGTGTCAATGTCAAGAGGTAAACACATTTACAGTTAGTAGCTCATAGGTGTCAATGTCAATAGGTAAACACATTTACAGTTAGTAGCTCATAGGTGTCAATGTCAAGAGGTAAACACATTTACAGTTAGTAGCTCATAGGTGTCAATGTCAATAGGTAAACACATTTACAGTTAGTAGCTCATAGGTGTCAGATTCGAAAGCCAAAGCAGTTTGTTTGTGGGAAAAGTAGTTGTGTTTTCACAGCAGAAATGGAAGTCACCTTTTATGCCAGTGTGACAGGCATGGTTAGATATCTTCAGTTTGTTGAACCTTCTTGATGGGAGGATGTTTCTCCGAAGTTGAGGGGTGTTTCAAGTGTCATAAAACAATTAACATCACTTTGATCCTGTCAGTAGGGTGAGTTGGCTTCGTTGTTTGGAGTTTGTCGAGCTACATTATACTGTGTGTGGGCAGAAGTGATTCTAGTAGGATTAAAGATGTTAACTGATTATGGTTGAGTTAATAAAGAGCTCAGTCAATACAAAACAACTAACAGTACTTTGATTCTGTCCTAAGAGTATGTTTGCTTCAGTAGTTAAAGTTGTTGAGATGGATTAGAGTCTACACTATGTGTGATCAAAAGTAATTTTGACAGGATTAAAGATGTTAATTGATTACTGTTGGATTACTCAAGAGCTCAGTTGGCATACAATGGGGTTGATGTGAGTCAGTGTTTAAAGTTTGTTGCAGTGTCAAAAGGTGCATTATCTCCCAGTGCCAAAACGCCAAAATCTAAACAGGAGAAATATAACATGAATATCAGTGACGAATGAAAAAGGGAATTTCATTGTTTGGAATCAAGTTCAAAGGGAGATGATTATGCGTTCTGTTCTTCCTGTAAAGCTGATTTTAGAATCTGTTTTGGTAACAAGAATGAGAACACGCATCTTGCATAAACACCATCTCATAAAAGCATATTAACCACAAAAACAAAAAATATGCCATCACTGAAATCCATGTTTTTGGAATCTGCATCAAATGTGGATAAAGTTATATGTGTTGTGACACCATTTGTCAACTACAAATCCGAACATAATCTTCCATTTCTGATAGCAGATAATTTTTCAGGTGTTGTCAAAATAATGTTCCCTGAGTCAGAAATTACACAAAAGTTTGCATGGAAAAGAGTTACTCAGATAGTAACTATTTTATTGTTGATAAGAAATCAGTCTTAATTGCATAATGATAATATGAATATGAATAATTTATTACATAACTTCACTGTTATGAACAACCGCCTGCAGATCACAACCTTTGACCACAATTTTTAGGCAAAATATGTGTTCGAAACTGCTATGAATGACCGCATTGCAAGAACTGATATAAACACCACTGACCTTGATTTAATACTTTGTAAACATGCATGTAAACTGGACTAAAGGACGTGTCCCTAACTACCACTGTAATCTGTAACAGCAGGGATGAATGAGGTCTTTGTTTTTGTCTATAATATTCACAAGTGATCATCGTTTTCTGGTTTTTTTGTCACTATTAAAAAGTGGTAATAATGATGATAATGAGAACAGCAAAGGTGTCTGCAAATTATACTTAAAGTTTAAAAGGGTATGATGGTATAATGCATGTGTTTGGGGATGACATGACATTGGCACCACATTAGACCCACCAGTCTTAGCAATTCTGGCAGGCAGTCAGCAATCGGAATCTACCATTAGGCAGGAAGCAATTTTAACTTCTTAATGGAATTGGTAGAGTTGTACTAACATGACCACATTCCAATGCAGACACTGAAAAGACATTTTCCATTCTGAGGAAATTTCAGTTGACTCCAGAGGAAACATGGATCCAGTAATCATCTCCTAAATATTAAGATCAACAGTGATGAGGACTGCCATCCAGGAATAATCTCCCAATAGATGGAAAAGATGCTTGTGGTACATATAATGAGAGTATGAATGACAACAAGTTACCATGAAATGACTGATATTGATTAGCATAGTTTAATATTTAAAAATAAATGGAAATTTGCCCATAGTTGTAATTTTTGTCCATTCGGTTGCTAAAAATCAGGTCAATAAAAATTATCCCTCATTTTGAAGTAAAAACTCTAGACCAAACTGGAAATCTCCTGATTTGTCCTGACCTGACCTCTCTTTTCTTTCATATGTGTACCTTCATGTATTTCTCTGAAAACAAAAATTTGTATCTGAGAGATGCTGGTTATGTCCCTTTTCATTAGTGTCAGGAGTCGTTCAGTATTCAAAACTTGTCTGTTTATGGGTCACAGAGAATTGCCATTTTCAAATATGGCTTTTGATTTCCTATTTGTCACAGTCTTCTCCCATAAGCATTTTGTATTTTATCTCAGGGAGTTTCTTTTTTACATTTGTGAGCTGTCAATCTGTAGTGAAGTTATTGTTTTGTCATGCAAAAAACAAAGATCAGTGATTGTTTTAAGTCAGTGATAATTTAACTTATAGGATGGATTAAAGTGAGCAGGATACAGTAATCTTGGGTGGAAGAAAACAACATGTTCATGTATTTGATCAAAAGTGCACATAAAACAATGTGGATATAATAATAATAATAATAATAATAATATTAATAATATTAATAATAATAATTATAGGTTACTGCATTTGTATGGGAAAATATGAACGAGTTTTTTCTCATATAATGCACAACCTTGGGAGTGCAGTATATCCATCCAACAAAACAAGTTCATATTGTCACATACAAATGCAATAACCTTTTCATTATATGCTCATTTTCTTATTCTGCCTAAGGCTTAATTTTATAAACAAAAATACACTACAGGAAACAAAGTAACTGAATTTATGCTGTATTTTAAACTAAATACACAAGCGCAGATTCATCATTACACAACAACATTATTAATGCGCACATAAATCTGCCCCAGTGAAATTTGAACTTAGTTGCATGGTTGACATCACTTCAAAAGAAATTGTCATTTTGGTCTACTTAAAATTGAAATTTAGAGTCGTATTGTGTGAATACACATTGCAACAACTTTTCTTTTTGGTCAGTGAATAGATTTTGGTATTTTTGTTGATTCTACTAAATTTTGTGATTATGGACTGGATTTATCTGCATCAATTCTACATGAAGTAACATCTGATTTGTGCAGTGAGGGAGCAGCATGTTGACTCATCTGCTTGTGTATTTCTGTTCTGACATTGAATGTTTGGAATCATAATGTGGGAAAAATATGAACCCTTTCAATTGTAATTATAAAAAAGACACTATGGAATGTAATGTTCATTTCATTTTGAGTGCAGTAAGGAGGATGTTATTGCAGTTAGAATGAGACAAAGTTACAGTACAATTTCAAAATGTGTAATCAAGCTTTGGAACATATGACATAGTTCATGTAATTCGGATTTGCAGAACTAAGAAAGTACATTTTGAGGAAATTCAGGATGTAAAACTGTAAGTACATTTTTTGCTATTCTTATTACTAGCTAAAGAAGACAGTTTTTTATGCCTTGTCACTTGCATGTTATTTGTAGGGACCCAGCAATTTTATGAAATCTGGCATCTATCGCTAGCCTAAATCCGAAACATTGCATCAAAAATGTTAATGCGGAATATTGGAAAGCAGCGGGAATGTGCAGTCCACGAAACAGCTGCTTTAGTTCATTCAGAAACAAATTTAATCAACCAAAACATAAAGCATCTACTGCATGAGTGTACATGATTTGTTTGCAAAGTAGCTCCTAATACACTACTACTGTTGGGCACATGTGTCATGCACTTGAGTGCAATATGAAGGTGTGCAATATCGTGAAATGTTGCATTATTCTGACAATGTAAAGTTCATGGAGTCAAAAATGAGCATATAATAATAATATAGTTTTTTGTTGTATAGTATTTGCTCAAAAATCAGTTTTAAAAGGTGGACATGTGAATTGAAGTCATGTGTATAATGGCCAGTTTTGCCTTTTCTGATGGGTGGCAGGTTTAAGACTGGATAGTTTTTCAAAGCAAGTGATTTAGAGATATACAGTCATGTATTTTACAATTAATTCTTTTGAAAAATGATTGCTTACAATTTGAAAGTTTTTAATACAGTACACCAAAGTGTATTGACCATCTTATGCTTGTGGTTGAAGGATGCTGTAGAGTGTATTTTAGTGAATTATGCCTGTGAAATCTCCAGTCATTATCTGTACTTCACTCATCAGGTGGAATTTCCACTTACCTCCACTTCAGGAAAGGATCTCCATGGCCAATTTATGGATTATCTTTATATCCCCAAAGAACTTCTTGCAGTCATTTAAATCTATGAGCCAGCTACACACTGAAGCACATGCCTGGCTCCCAGAAATTTCATTGTGTCATGGAGTGTACTTCAGTGGAAAATACGCAGACGTGTGAATAATTTTCAGTACACTGCTTGTGTACTATGCATTTGAGCTATGATTCTCTTACATGTACACACCATAAGCATTTTTTATGTTTTAGCATTATCTTTTATTACTTTACAGAATATTAACATCTTTATGTTGTTTATTTTGTCTTGTTCTGCATGTTTGCATTCATTTGGAAAGGGTTTATCTTGTAATCTTCTTGTGAAATTCATTTTACATTTTTCACACTTTAACATTAGTTGGCATCCTACAGCCACTGTTATGTATAGGTGCCATAAAACACTAATGCATACTCACCTAATCTGACATACACTTATAATGTCATGAATAGAAAAATTTATCAGTTACAATACAATTTCTGAAGTTAACAGTCTTGTTAACTTTATATGACACAGTTTGCATAGACTCTGGTTTTTCACATTTTTGTCTTGATTCCTTTTAAACAGGGTCATCTTTCTGTTGAAATCAGGACCAATAGAAGAAGCAGCACTTATATTGTTGAACTATGCATTTAAGGTATGTCTCTGGAAAAGAAACCTTGTGTAATCTACAACATACAGACTGTCTCTGTTCTAACAATAATAAAAATAATAATTTAGGGTGGGGTGGCACAAGTCCTCAAAGCCCTAACCGAATGATGTTTCCTCTTTCTGCCTATATATATATATATATATATATATATTGACCCTAGGTCCCAGATTTAAAAATTCTATTGTTTTCTAATCATTCATGTCAACAAGCTGCCAGTTCTTATCCATGCTTTATTCTACCATTATTTTTGATCTTGCTGCCACAATAACAAATTGGCATATGTTTGGTCCTCCAAAGCTGGCCTTTCATGACAACTTCAATTTTATATACACCCTTCAGCAAAGCAATTTGGCTACAGTCTTCAACAAAAACAATTACCTTCAACAAAGGAAGTCACTGCCAAACTTGAATAAAAGCAATGGAATTGGAATCAATTATTGAGATTTCCAAAGTGATTGGAACATGTTTATTGTGCCATGAAAGTTTCCTTTTTTTCAGGAGAAAAGTAACTTTATGCTTATGACGACTACCAATCTCTTGAAACTAAAGGGACATCTCTGAAAGATGTTTGTGAAAATTTGTATTTTGTTCAAATGTTTTCATTTCCTGAGGAATAGCCTCATCCCCATGGTAGCCTCATCAAGACCAAATTCTGAGCCAGTTTAGGTACATGTAAACAACAACTATACAGCCAAATGATCCTGGCAACAGTACGATCCATAGTGAAGTGTTCAGTGACATGGTTCATTGACAATGGGATATAGATCAAATGAGGACTACCATAGTGTGTGTGTGTGTGTGTGTGTGTGTGTGTGTGTGTGTGTTATTTCTATTTTCTAATGGGATGTGATTGATACATGAATTTTCTAACCTGTGACCTATACTCAAAATCATGGATTTTTCATATATATGTACAGTACTTAACGCATTATGAATTGTACTACACAAATGTAAGTTGTCAATAAACAAGTGTATTTCAGACTAGTTTTGTCTTGATTTAACTATAATTTCCATTGTTTATTTTCTCTCGGTGTAAATCCTACTCACTAACAACTGATCACCTCTTACCAATTTAATTTATTTGAATTTTTGTCCCCACCTTATCTCAACATCTGCTTATGTCGACAATATTACCTTGGTCCAAAGTTTGGCTTCATAAACAGTTGGTTCTCTGTTTGTGTTGTGTGTATATATTTGTCACATTATGTGTCATGTTATGGCAGGTATGTTAAACTGGTTTCATGTTGGACACAGTAGCCAAGTAGTGGCAGCAAGGGGAGTTATTCTGTAAGAGTTTCTTCCCTTCATATGAAATAGACAGAAGGACATTTGTTTTTTACATCTTTCAGGAAGGACTGGATTCAGAAGTAAGAAAGGATAATTTCCTAATGTGAATGTGATTAGGCAAATATTTTTGGAGAAGCATAATTTACTAAAATGTTCTGCCTCTCTTGGTGCTCAGCATTATGAGGTTAGTGTTACGACTGGTCGGCCTGGTGTCATGATAATGTGACTGGGCGGGACATCATGCACATGTCTGCGGCATGATGCCCCAGTGCTAGACATCACTATAAGCTGTCACAATGCAGACATTGTAGCGATATGACTGAAAAATTGTTAAAGCTAAGTTAAAAATATAAATCACACACATACTAAAAAGTCTCCTTATGCATAAAAATGTAATTTTGTGCTAGTGTCAAGTTCCAGGATTTTTTATTAGAAAAATTAATTGTAGAAAGGAAAAAACTTGATAATAGTTATGAGTTTTATCTAAGTATAGATGCTTCAATATGTTTCTATATTTCACTATCACTATAAAAGGTGTCAAGTATGTTGGAATGATCTTGAATATGAACTTTCTTGTGCAGAATCTGGAAGTAGAAGATGCTGTGGTGACCAACATGTGTCGCATCAGGGCATTCTGCTGCCTTCTTCAACTTGGAGATGAGGAAGTTCTTCAAACACACTGTAAGATGTCCTCAGATAAGATCAGGTCTGTACTTTCTCTCACTGGGGGAGATATTGTCATTAGTGTGAATATTACCAGGATTCATGTCTTTATATAAAAAGTTGATCACAATTAGTTGGAGAACAATTAATTCTCTGGGGCCTTTTTCAAAGTAACACACAGATACAGGCACTGAAATTGGTCAGTTTAAAATAAAAGTGGAATGCAGAACTAACAAACAAAATGATATGCAGAATGAATACAAGCAAAATGATGAATACATTTTTATAAACAAGATGCAAAATTCATAGCAATAAATCAGAAATGAAATATGATTGCATTTCATGAATAGATTTGAACATTTAATATTTTCAAGCTGATGCTAAATTTTCACTGTTAGAAGCCCTTTCATTTTTTTGTTTTTGTTTTGTTTGGTTTTAGACTGCATCAATAGCCATGGTGTCAGTTACTTAGAAAAGTTCAGAAAGGGATGGACATCGACTATAGTGGTGGTTTAATACTTATAATGGGAATAATTCTCAATTAATAGCATTTTCAACTTGTTCATTTCTCTGAATAAATTTCCTTTTTTTCCAAGATAAAAAATCTTTGAAAGATGTGTAATAACATCACTCCAAGAAGTTTCAACACACATCACATGTGTACCAGCAAAAACACTGTACTACATCACTGATTTTTTACTTGTATATGTATTCTAGTGTTATTTTTGATTTACAAGAAAAGATTAATTTTCAGAAATGATTGACATTTATTTTGTGAAACAACAACAGCAAAACTTTTTTTGTATTCTGTTTGTACAACAAACTGCTGGGATTTCTTTACATGTAATAGTGAAAATTTCATTTCATCCTTTGAGCAAACCTATGACTGCCAATTCATGTATTTTAAGTTCACTACAAACTCTAGAACTTGTTTCTTCCTAATGAAACATATTTTTGAAACCTACTACACTTGGTTCCCTTGATATCTTTGATCACATTTGTGAATGAGTAGGATAAACCAATGAAAAATGTTAGATACTTTAATAATGTTACTTGCATAATAACAGAGCTTAATTGGTCAACTGAAATGAGTCAGCTCGACCCATAACTGGCCACTAACTCTTGCACAGGTAGAATTTGTTTACCTTTTCACTCTTTTATTTTTACCACTTAGACTAGATTTGATGTGAAAGACCTGATTAAACCTGATAATACAAAGGAGGTAATGTGAAAAGTGAACTAAGGAATGTTTTACCTGTACTCAATAACTGGCAATTGATCAGCCCACCATCTGGATATGAACCCACCTTGATTGCCCAGTTATCATAGTGGATTACATGAAGGTGTTGTCAACAGGCAACATTTTAATATGTTATCATGGTGGATTACCTGAAGGTGTTGCTAATAGGCAATATTTTAATCAGTTATCAGGGTGGATTTCATGAAGGTGTTGTTAATAGGCAACATTTTAATCAGTTATCAGGGTGGATTTCATGAAGGTGTTGCAAAAAGGCAATATTTTAATCAGTTATCACGGTGGATTTCATGAAGGTGTTGTTAATAGGCAGCATTATTATCAGCTGACATGTGTCACTTCAATCTGTTCCCAAAACAAAATGAATCCTGAGCTTGTTAAAGGTAATAATAAAAGAAAAACAACCTTTCGTCTTGAGACAGTTGGAGAAATTAATTAATCATTTGGTAACAGTGAAATCAATGGTCATCACTATTACATCATGTGACTGCAGACTTTTATGTATATCAAGCATACATGATGTGGAATTCCTGGTATTGAATTAACTTGAATTTTATGAAGTATGCCTGGCTTTTCACTGATTTTATACCCATGTATTTGCCTGACATTGGCAGACATCTGTTGCGGATCCTGGTGTACCTAGTGGAGCTGGAGAAACTCCATATCAACCATTCGGTGGAGACATTTGAGGACTGCAATAAAGATGGACTTGTCAGGGGAATCTGGAGAAACCACAGCCACCAGAAATCTGTAAGGCAGTTTTCATTAACTCAAGATTTACAGTGGGGCTCTTTTGTTACTAAGATTGACTTAATAGATCTCCTCTGACACAAAATATTTTGTATCTAAATTAAATGTGCATACTTATGTCTGCATTTAATAAAATTTTGTTTCGACTATCAAATTTAACCAATTGTTAGTCTTGCTTTGTATAAACAGAGGTCAAACAACATCCTATCCACTGCATATAGACAAGATTAAAGATTGTTAGTTGTAGGTTGATTTGCTCTGTGTATTTCTCTGTTTTTCATTTGAAATTTCGGGAAGATGAGTATTAAATTTCTTTGTTTAATTGTACCTGCACTCAAAAATAACCTGTGAAGGTAGGAATTTGTTATCTTTCCTGACTGCAAGGCCAGGTAAGCTTATGGCAGGACCCTGTGTCTGGCATAAGTCATCTGTCATTTTAGAAACTATGAGACCAAAATTGGAAGAAAGATTTCTGTCATTAGGAGCTTTTATGTTTGTACAAATGATGCTGATCTGCCATTTCTAAAAGACCTATAGAAACACTCAACAGCATTTGACATGTATCATCCACCATGAAACATGACTACCATTACTGAAAATGGACAAAACTTCTCAGAAACCATTCAGCTGAATTTAACCAAATTTGACGGCATCCTGGCATTAAGAGCCATTAGTTTGTACAAATGCACAGCTATTTACACACTTTTACCTTTCTACAAAATATTGTTTTTAAAGATATGGGCTGTTGTTCAAGGTATCAATTTATGGGTTTGAGTTGTTTTCTCCAAAGGTGCTGCATGCCAAAGCTATATTCTTTTTATTGCATTTTTCATCTCTGTCACTGAAATGTTTGAGAAAGCTGTACTATATTCAGCTCAAGCAGCTGTGTGGCAATGAATCAGGCCATCATATGTGAATCTCATGAATTCAGGGTTGTGGTGAACTGTTGTCAATGTAAATAAAGGAATGGGATTCAGTATCACTCCAGATAATAAGGTATGGGATTTTATATCACTCCAGATAATAAGGTATGGAATTTGATATCACTCCAGTTAATAGACAACATAGGGTTAATAGAGATGTAGTATGCACAGGGAATTGTGGACTTGCATCAGCTAATTTATACACACTTCCATTTGTATAGAAAAGGAGAGACATCATGCAGTTTTTGTATCTTCTATATATATCACATTTGGGGCATTTAATTCCCTCCACACTTGCCCCGCATTGAAGCTCTTTGGTGGAGGAGTAAGTACCTACAAATCATCAGTGTGACTCGGCAATGACATCTTTTGAAATTGCATGATGAAGGTGTCTGGTAGACATTGATTGAGAGCCAGTTCATGAAAACCACCTATGGAAAGACTGAGACATGAGGGTGATTTGCAATTGGATACCATTTAAAGAAGCTATCATCTTTGTGCTGTTTTTATATTTTTGGACAATAAATAAATTGAGTTCATTTGAAACGGTGTAACCCAAGAAGTTTATTATCATAATCATTAGATTGTAGGTAACTGACACTTCTAAGAATTGGACATTTTACTGTATTAAAAAAAAATAACCTGCTGACCTGACAAGAGGAGACACCTTTAAACTTCCCTTGAACAGCATAACGTCATCCTATTGTTGCAAAGGAGAAGTAATCCTCTGAGACATGGATACGTTATAGTCCAAATGACAACCACTGCTCTCCTCTGTGATACGGACATGTTATATTCCAAATGACAACCACTGCTCTCCTCTGTGATATATGGGCATGTTACCGTATTTACCGTTTATGTTGGGACACTGTGTTGGGACATCATAAATTAATTTTAACAGTAATTTTTTTCTGCACCGTATGTTCTGGGACACATCGTTTTTTTTTGAGTCATAAGTTGTGGGACACCTTTTAAATCATTTGAAAATTACATGTCAGAAAATGCACTCCAATTGAAATCTTATTTTAAAAAATATAATACTGTGCACTTGAGATTAAACTCTTTAATCCACTGCAGCAGCATCTCATCAACACAACCCTTCTCCTGCACACATACGATCTAATCTTTCGGTGCATACATATTTTTCTCATACTGTGAAAATTGTTAGAGGCAACACATCTGATGCAGAAACTGTAAGGACTAAAGTTAGATTTTTTTAAATCTGCACCAGTTTAATTCTCATACTTCTGACCCCCATCTTATTGTCATTCAGTCCAGGAATGCGATCAAAGTACACTGAAATTTCATCCATGTTAATGATCACATTATCAGCAAAATCATCTGCTTCATCTTCTGGCCTTCATGAATTCATCACATGATTTTATTTTCTCCAGATCTTCTGGGTGATGCTGGGTCATCGATGTCCATACACGAAGTACTATATTGTGTCACTTTAAAAATTGTTCCATTGTTTTATTTTCCAAATTGCCGTTAATACCGGTGAAGTGGAACCAAAGTTAGCTTCCATATCTTGACTGTCTTTGTATATTCAAAATTTTTTTTTTTAAAAATCGGCACACTTAAAAGAATCCATTTTTGGCTTCCGAGGTCAGCTATCTTTGCAATAAAATAACCTTTGTATTGATATCCTTTTAAGAAAAGAAAAACTGCTTCAGAGTATCAAAAGTCGGCTTCCGAGGTCAGCTTGCTTTGTAATAAAAATAACCTTTGTCTTTGAGATCCTGTCGGGAAGTTCAAAGGAGGAGTTTACTGCTCACTGCAAGTTGTGTTTATTCATCACCTGGACTTCTGTGTGCTTGGCATCTGTAGTTACAAATTAATGCAAAGGAACATTGATGTCTGTGGGTAAACCGTAATGATACTTTTGTAACCCATGCTGGCAAAAAGATTGTCACTTGCACTCAAGTGAATGTGTTTTCAAATAACGATTTTTATTTGCGAGATACTGTCATACAGTAGACCTGGATATAATTCAGTCTTGATTATTTTGCACCTAACACTGTATCATACGTGAATGGGAGTTGTCTTTAATATATCAGTTGATTATATCCCTCTCGTTTGCAAAATCATCTGCTTCTCTTCTGGCCTACACAAATTCATCACATGATTTTATTTTCTCCAAATATTCTGGGTGACGCTGGGTCATGGACATCCATGCACGAAGTACTATATTGTGTTGCTTTAAAATTTGTTCCATTGTTTCAGTTTATTTTCAAAATTCCCGTGAATACCGGTGAAAAGGAACCAAAGTGTGTTTCCATATCTCGGCCGTCTTTGTATATTCAAAAAGAACAAAACAAATCATTGGCACACTTAAAATAATCCATAGTAGGCTTCCAATGTATGCTTGCTTAGCAATAAAATAACCTTTGTATTGATATCCTTTAATATAAAAAAAGTAACCGAAGTCGGCTTCTGAGGTCGGCTTGCTTTGTAATAAAAATAACCTTTGTCTTTGATGTCCTGTCAGTAAGTTCAAAGAAGGAGTTTATTGCACATTGCCAGTTGTATTTATTCACCACCTGGGCTTCTTTGGGTTTGGCATCTGTGGTAATAATTAATACAAACGAGCATTGACGGCTGTGGGTAAATAGTAATGATACTTTTGTAACCCATGCTGGCAAAAAGATTGTTACTTACACTCAAGTGAATGTGTTTTCAACTAATGATTTTTATTTGCAAGATACTGTCATACAGTAGACCTGGATATAATTCAGTCTTGATTATTTTGCACCTAACACTGTGTCATGTATGAATGACAGTTGTCTTCAAGATATCGGTTGATTGTTTCCCTCTTGTTTGCAATTTTGTTGGATCCAGTTTTCAGTCAAATAATATATTCAAACCTTTGAGCACAACCAAACACAATTTGTTTCTCAGTGTTCATGTCAATGAACAACATTGCGTGTGTTATCAGACATAAGCGATACATGCTACAGTATGGAAGCCTACACTACATAAACGGATTTTATGGATATATTTTATTCTTTAATGCTCATGTTGAGAAAAAGGAATAAATGATAACAATACAAGGTTAGTTTCTTTCTTTTTATTATCAAATAAGCGTTTTGTTTATCTGTTTTATTGCAATGTGCATGTGGGGGGCACAAATGCAATATAAATTTATTTCGTTTCTTAAGTCTTGGGACATATGACCTAGGTGAAAAAAAGTTTCACCATAAGTTCTGGGACAGGAAAAAAAGTATTATTTTATCGTATGCCAATATATTCGGTAAATACAGTATATTCCAAATGACAACCACTACTATTATAAATAATGAAAGTCCTTAAGCAGTTATGGTGGTACATGCTGTTAACAGTAAATGTTACTTGGTTAAGTATGCACAACACTGAGCTAGGTAGATTATGGTACACACTGTCAACAGTACATGCTATAGGGTTAAGTATGCACAACACTGAGCTAGGTAGATTATGGTACACACTGTCAACAGTACATGCTACAGGGTTAAGTATGCACAACACTGAGCTAGGTAGATTATGGTACACACTGTCAACAGTACATGCTACAGGGTTAAGTATGCACAACACTGAGCTAGGTAGATTATGGTACACACTGTCAACAGTACATGCTACAGGGTTAAGTATGCACAACACTGAGCTAGGTAGATTATGGTACACACTGTCAACAGTACATGCTACAGGGTTAAGTATGCACAACACTGAGCTAGGTAGATTATGGTACACACTGTCAACAGTACATGCTACAGGGTTAAGTATGCACAACACTGAGCTAGGTAGATTATGGTACACACTGTCAACAGTACATGCTACAGGGTTAAGTATGCACAACACTGAGCTAGGTAGATTATAGTCCACACTGTCAACAGTACATGCTACAGGGTTAAGTATGCACAACACTGAGCTAGGTAGATTATAGTCCACACTGTCAACAGTACATGCTACAGGGTTAAGCATGCACAACACTGAGCTAGGTAGATTATAGTCCACACTGTCAACAGTACATGCTACAGGGTTAAGTATGCACAACACTGAGCTAGGTAGATTATAGTCCACACTGTCAACAGTACATGCTACAGGGTTAAGTATGCACAACACTGAGCTAGGTAGATGATAGTCCACACTGTCAACAGTACATGCTACAGGGTTAAGCGTGCACAACACTGAGCTAGGTAGATTATAGTCCACACTGTCAACAGTACATGCTACAGGGTTAAGCGTGCACAACACTGAGCCAGCTATATTGTGACACAGTATAGGGCGTACTGCATGTTTATTTGTGTATAGCAAGGGATTGACCATTCAGTTGTCTGGGGTATGGGGTCTGTTTTTTCCCAATATAGATATTTGGGTATTTGTTTTCTTTCATCAGATGATACTTCCTTGTTCTTTGCAACTAATGTGAGGGCTAAAGTAAGGGTTTTTTTTCTCTCGCTTCTACAAATCAGAGCAAAACATTTGTTTTCAAGATTTTCAACCAAAAGATTCCCTGCCCTCTCCTTCCCCTACAAAAATTAAATAGTCTTTCCCTAATAAAGACTCCACTTCAGTGAATGGTGTACATTAATCAAGGCAGTAAAC
>JAECUM010095709.1:0-31549 GCA_016617855.1 Megalonaias nervosa | reverse complement strand
ATAAACCTAGATGTCTTATAAACATAGATATCTCATAAACCAAGATGTCTTATAAACTAAGATGACTTATAAACCTAGATGTTTTATAACCTAGATGTCTCATAAACCTAGATGTCTTATAAACCTAGATGTCTCATAAACCTAGATGTCTTATAAACCTAGATGTCTTATAAACCAAGATGTCTCACAAACCTAGATATCTTATAAACCTAGATGTCGTATAAACCTAGATGTCTCATAAACCTGGATGTCTTATAAACCTAGATGTCTTATAAACCTATATGTCTCATAAACCAAGATGTATCATAAACCTAGATGTCTTATAAACCTAGATGTCTCATAAACCTAGATGTCTCATAAACCAAGATGTCTTATAAACCAAGATATCTCATAAACCTAGACGTCTCATAAACCTAGATGCCTCATAAACCTAGATGTCTTATAAACCTAGATGTCTTATAAACATAGATATCTCATAAACCTAGATGTCTCATAAACCTAGATGCCTCATAAACCTAGATGTCTTAAAAACCTAGATGTCTTATAAACCTAGATGTCTCATAAACCTAGATGTCTTATAAACCTAGATGTCTTATAAACCAAGATGTCTCACAAACCTAGATATCTTATAAACCTAGATGTCGTATAAACCTAGATGTCTCATAAACCTGGATGTCTTATAAACCTAGATGTCTTATAAACCTATATGTCTCATAAACCAAGATGTATCATAAACCTAGATGTCTCATAAACCTAGATATCTCATAAACCTAGATGTCTTATCAACATAGATGTCTTACAAACCTAGATGTCTTAAAAACCAACATGTCTTCTAAGCCATGTCTAATAAACTTCGATGTCTCATAAACCTAGATGTCTCATAAACCTAGCTGTCTTATAAACATGGATGTCTTATAAGCCTAGATGTCTCATAAACCTAGATGTCTTATAAACCTATATGTCTCAAACCTGGATATCTTGTAAACCTCGATGTCTCTTAAACCTATATGTTTCATAAACCTACATGTGTTTTAAAGCTAGATGTCTCATAAACCTAGATGTTTTATAAACCTAGATGTCTTATAAACCTAGATACTTTATAAACCTAGATGTGTCAAAAACCTAGATGCCTTATAAACAGAGATGTCTCATAAACATAGATGTCTCATAAACGAAGATGTCTCATAAACCTAGATGTCTCATAAACATAGATGTCTCATAAACCTAGATGTCTCATGAACCTAGATGTCTTATAAACCTAGATGTCTTATAAACCAACATATCTCATAAACCTAGATGTCTAATAAACCTAGATGTCTCATGAACCTAGATGTCTTCCAAACCTAGGTGTCTCATAAACCTAGATGTCTTATAAACCTAGATGTCTTATAAACGTAGATGTCTCATAAACCTAGGTATCTCATAAACCTGGATGTCTTATAAACATAGATGTCTTATAAAGATAGATGTCTTATAAAAATAGATATCTAATAAACCTAGATGTCTTAAAAAACCCAGATGTCTTAAAAACCAAGATGTCCTATAAACCTGGATGTCTTATAAACCTAGTTGTCTTATAAGCCATGTCTAATCAACCTAGATGTCTGATAAACCTAGGTGTCTTATAAACATAGATATCTCATAAACCTAGATGTCTCATAAACCAAGATATCTCATAAACCTAGATGTCTTAAAAGCATAGATGTCTCATAAACCTACATGTCTCATAAACCAAGAGGTCTTATAAACCTAGATGTCTCATAAACCTAGATGTTTTCTAAACCTAGATGTCTCATATACCTAGACGCTTTATAAACCTTGATGTGTCATCAACCTAGATGTCTCATAAACCAAGATGTCTCATAAACCTAGATATCTTATAAACCAAAATGTCTTATAAACCTAGATGTCTGATAAACCAAGATGTCTTATAAACCTAGATGTCTAATAAACCAAGATGTCTTATAAACCTAGATGTCTCATAAACCTAGATATCTTATAATCCTTGATGTCAAATAAACCTAGATGTCTTATAGACCTAGATGTCTTATAAGCCTAGATATCTCATAAACCTAGATGTCTCATAAACCAAGATGTCTTAAAAACCTAGATGTCTTAAAAACCTAGATGTCTCACAAACCTAGATGTCTTATAAACCTAGATGTCTTATAAACCAAGAAGTCTTATAAGCCATGTCTCATAAACATAGATGTCTTATAAACCTAGATGTCTTATAAACCATGTCTTGTAAACCTATATGTCTCATAAACCTAGATGTCTTATAAACCTGGATGTCTTATAAGCGTAGATGTCCCATAAACATAGATGTCTTATAAACCTAATGTCTCAAACCTGGATGTCTTATAAACCTCAATGTCTCTTAAACCTAGATGTTTCATTAACCTACATGTGTTATAAACCTAGATGTCTCATAAACTTAGATGTTTTATGAACCTAGATGTCTTATAAACCTTGATGCTTCATAAACCTAGATGTGACATAAACCTAGATGCTTTATAAACATAGATGTCTCATAAACCTAGATGTCTTATAAACCAAGATGTCCCATAAACCTAAATGTCTCAAAAACCTAGATATCCCATAAACCTAGATGTCTCCTAAACCTAGATGTCTTATAAACATAGATATCTCATAAACCTAGATGTCTCATAAACCTAGATGTCTCATAAACCTAGATATCTCATAAACCTAGATATCTCATCAACCTTGATGTCTTATAAACATAGATGTCTCATAACCATAGATATCTCAAAAACCTAGATGTCTCATAAACCAAGATGTGTTCTATACCTAGATGTCTTATAAACCTAGATATCTCATAAACCTAGATGTCTTATAAACATAGATATCTCATGAACCTAGATGTATTATAAAACAAGATGTCTCATAAACCTAGATGTCTCATAAACCAAGATGTCTCATAAACCTTGATGTCTCATAAACATAAATGTCTCATAAACCAAGATGTCTTATAAACCTCGATGTCTTATAAACCTAGATGTCTCAAAAACCTAGATATCTCATAAACCTAGATGTCTCATAATCATAGATGTCTCATGAACAAAGATATCTCATAAACCTAGATGTCTCATAAAGCTAGATATCTCATAAACCTAGATGTCTCATGAACGTAGATGTCTTATAAACATAGATGTCTCATAAACCTAGATGTCTCATAAAGCAAGATGTCTTATAAACGTACGTGTCTCATAAACCTAGATGTCTTATAAACGTAGATATCTTATAAACCTAGATATCTCATAAACCTAGATGTCTCATAAACCAAGATGGCTTATAAACCGAGATGTGTTATAAACATAGATATGTCATAAACCTAGATGTCTTATAAACATAGATATCTCATAAACCTAGATGTCTTATAAACCAAAATGTCTTATAAACCTAGATGTCTTAAAAACCTAGATGTGTCACAAACCTAGATGTCTTATAAACCTAGATGTCTTATGAACCAAGATGTCTTATAAACCTAGATGTCTTATAAGCCAAGAAGTATTATAAGCCATGTCTCATAAACATAGATGTCTTATAAACCTAGATGTCTTATAAACCATGTCTTCTAAACCTAGATGTCTCATAAACCTAGATGTCTTATAAACCTGGATGTCTTATAAGCCTCGATGTCCCATAAACCTAGATGTCTTATAAACCTCAATGTCTCAAACCTGGATGTCTTATAAACCTCGATGTCTGTTAAACCTAGATGTTTCATTCACCTACATGTGTTATAAACCTAGATGTCTCATAAACCTAGATGTTTTATGAACCTAGATGTCTTATAAACCTTGATGCTTTATTAACCTAGATGTGTCATAAACCTGGATGACTTATAAACATAGATGTCTGATAGACCTAGATGTCTCATAAATCAAGATCTCTCATAAACCTAGATGTCTCATAAACCTAGATGTCTCATAAACCAAGATGTCTCATAAACCTAGATGTCTCATAAACCTAGATGTCTCATAAACCTAGATGTCTCATAAACCAAGATGTCTCATAAACCTAGAGTTCTTATAAACCTAGATGTCTCATAAACCTAGATGTCTCATAAACCAAGATATCTCATAAACCTAGATGTCTCATAAACGAAGATGTCTTATACACTTGGCTGTCTGATAAACCTAGATGTCTTATAAACCTAGATGTCTCATAAACCTAGATGTCTTATAAACCTAGACTTCTCATAAACCTAGTTGTCTTATAAACCTAGATGTCTTATAAAAAAAGATGTTTTATAAACCTAGATGTCTTATAAACCATGTCTTATAAACCTAGATGTCTCATAAACCTAGTTGTCTTATAAACCTAAATGTCTCAAAGCTGGATGTCTTATAACCTAAATGTCCTAAACCTAGATGTTTCATAAACCTACATATATTATAAACCTAGATGTCTCATAAACCTAGATGTTTTATAAACCTAGATGTCTTATAAACCTAGATGCTTTATAAACCTATATGTGTCATAAACCAAAATACCTTATAAACATAGATGTCTCACAACCCTAGATGTCTCATAAACAAAGATGTCTCATAAACCTAGATATCTCATAAACCTAGATGTCTTATAAACATAAATGTCTCATAAACCACGATGTCTTATAAACCTAGATGTCTTATAAACCTAGATGTCTCATAAACCTAGATGTTTCATCAACCTAGATGTCCCATAAACATATATGTCTCAAAAACCTAGATATCCCATAAACCTAGATGTCTCATAAACCTAGATGTCTTATAAACATAGATCTCTCATAAACCTAGATGTCTCATATACCTAGATATCTCATAAACCTAGATGTCTCATAAACCTAGATGTCTTATAAACATAGATGTCTCATAAACCTAGATGTCTCATAAACCAAGATGTCTAATTAACCCAGGTGTTTCATAAACCTATATGTCTTATAAACCTAGATGTCTTATAAACATAGATATCTCATAAACCTAGATGTCTCATAAACCAAGGTGTGTTCTAAACCTAGATGTCTTATAAACATAGATATCTCATAAACCTAGATGTCTTATAAACATAGATATCTGCTAAACCTAGATGTATTATAAACCTAGATGTCCCATAAACGTGGATGTCTCATAAACCTAGTTGTCTCATAAACCTTGATGTGTTATAAACATAAATGTCTCATAAACCAAGATGTCTTATAAACCTCGATGTCTTATAAACCTAGATGTCTCATAGACCTAGATGTCTTAGAAACCTAGATGTCTCATAAACCTATATGTCTCAAAAACCTAGATATCACATAAACCTAGATGTCTCATAATCATAGATGTCTCATGAACAAAGATATCTCATAAACCTAGATGTCTCATAAAGCTAGATATCTGATAAACCTAGATGTCTCATGAACGTAGATGTCTTATAAACATAGATGTCTCATAAACCTAGATGTCTCATAAAGCAAGATGTCTTATAAACGTACGTGTCTCATAAACCTAGATGTCTTATAAACGTAGATATCTTATAAACCTAGATATCTCATAAACCTAGATGTCTCATAAACGAAGATGTGTTATAAACCTAGATGTCTTAAAAACATAGATATCTCATAAACCTAGATGTCTTATAAACATAGATATCTCATAAACCTAAAAGTCTTATGAACCAAGATGTCTTACAAAACCTAGATGTCTCATAAACCTAGATGTGTTATAAACCTAGATGTCTTATAAACCAAGATGACTTATAAACCTATATGTCTTATAAACCAAGATGTCTTATAAGCCATGACTAATAAACTTAGATGTCTTATAAACATATATGACTTATAAACCATGTCTTATAAACCTAGATGTCTCATAAAAGTACCTGTCTTATAAACCTGGATGTCTTATAAGCCTAGATGTCTCATAAACCTAGATGTATTATAAACCTAAATGTCTCAAACCTGGAAGTCTTATAAACCTCGATGTCTCTTCAACCTAGATGTTTCATAATCCTATATGTGTTATAAACCTAGATGTCTCATAAACCTAGATGTCTTATAAACCTAGATGCTTTATAAACCTAGATGTCTTATAAACCTAGGTACCTTATAAACATAGATGTCTAATAAACCAAGATGTCTCATAAACCTAGATGCCGTATAAACCTAGATATGTCAAAAACCTAGATGCCTTATAAACATAGATGTCTCATAAACCAAGATGTCTCATAAACCTAGATGTCTCATAAACCTAGATGTTTCATAAACCAAGATGTCTCATAAATCTAGATGTCTCATAAACCAAGATGTCTCATAAACCTGGATGTCACATAAACCAAGATGTCTTATAAACCTAGATGTCTCATAAACCTAGATGTCTCATAAACCAAGATGGCTTATAAACCGAGATGTGTTATAAACATAGATATGTCATAAACCTAGATGTCTTATAAACATAGATATCTCATAAACCTAGATGTCTTATAAACCAAAATGTCTTATAAACCTAGATGTCTTAAAAGCCTAGATGTGTCACAAACCTAGATGTCTTATAAACCTAGATGTCTTATGAACCAAGATGTCTTATAAACCTAGATGTCTTATAAGCCAAGAAGTATTATAAGCCATGTCTCATAAACATAGATGTCTTATAAACCTAGATGTCTTATAAACCATGTCTTCTAAACCTAGATGTCTCATAAACCTAGATGTCTTATAAACCTGGATGTCTTATAAGCCTCGATGTCCCATAAACCTAGATGTCTTATAAACCTCAATGTCTCAAACCTGGATGTCTTATAAACCTCGATGTCTGTTAAACCTAGATGTTTCATTCACCTACATGTGTTATAAACCTAGATGTCTCATAAACCTAGATGTTTTATGAACCTAGATGTCTTATAAACCTTGATGCTTTATTAACCTAGATGTGTCATAAACCTGGATGACTTATAAACATAGATGTCTGATAGACCTAGATGTCTCATAAATCAAGATCTCTCATAAACCTAGATGTCTCATAAACCTAGATGTCTCATAAACCAAGATGTCTCATAAACCTAGATGTCTTATAAACCTAGATGTCTCATAAACCTAGATGTCTCATAAACCAAGATGTCTCATAAACCTAGAGTTCTTATAAACCTAGATGTCTCATAAACCTAGATGTCTCATAAACCAAGATATCCCATAAACCTAGATGTCTCATAAACGAAGATGTCTTATACACTTGGCTGTCTGATAAACCTAGATGTCTTATAAACCTAGATGTCTCATAAACCTAGATGTCTTATAAACCTAGACGTCTCATAAACCTAGTTGTCTTATAAACCTAGATGTCTTATAAAAAAAGATGTTTTATAAACCTAGATGTCTTATAAACCATGTCTTATAAACCTAGATGTCTCATAAACCTAGATGTCTTATAAACCTAAATGTCTCAAAGCTGGATGTCTTATAACCTAAATGTCCTAAACCTAGATGTTTCATAAACCTACATGTATTATAAACCTAGATGTCTGATAAACCTAGATGGTTTATAAACCTAGATGTCTTATAAACCTAGATGGTTTATAAACCTATATGTGTCATAAACCAAAATACCTTATAAACATAGATGTCTCACAACCCTAGATGTCTCATAAACAAAGATGTCTCATAAACCTAGATATCTCATAAACCTAGATGTCTTATAAACATAAATGTCTCATAAACCACGATGTCTTATAAACCTAGATGTCTTATAAACCTAGATGTCTCATAAACCTAGATGTTTTATCAACCTAGATGTCCCATAAACATATATGTCTCAAAAACCTAGATATCCCATAAACCTAGATGTCTCATAAACCTAGATGTCTCATAAACATAGATCTCTTATAAACCTAGATGTCTCATATACCTAGATATCTCATAAACCTAGATGTCTCATAAACCTAGATGTCTTATAAACATAGATGTCTCATAAACCTAGATGTCTCATAAACCAAGATGTCTAATTAACCCAGGTGTTTCATAAACCTATATGTCTTATAAACCTAGATGTCTTATAAACATAGATATCTCATAAACCTAGATGTCTCATAAACCAAGGTGTGTTCTAAACCTAGATGTCTTATAAACATAGATATCTCATAAACCTAGATGTCTTATAAACATAGATATCTGCTAAACCTAGATGTATTATAAACCTAGATGTCCCATAAACGTAGATGTCTCATAAACCTAGTTGTCTCATAAACCTTGATGTGTTATAAACATAAATGTCTCATAAACCAAGATGTCTTATAAACCTCGATGTCTTATAAACCTAGATGTCTCATAGACCTAGATGTCTTAGAAACCTAGATGTCTCATAAACCTATATGTCTCAAAAACCTAGATATCACATAAACCTAGATGTCTCATAATCATAGATGTCTCATGAACAAAGATATCTCATAAACCTAGATGTCTCATAAAGCTAGATATCTGATAAACCTAGATGTCTCATGAACGTAGATGTCTTATAAACATAGATGTCTCATAAACCTAGATGTCTCATAAAGCAAGATGTCTTATAAACGTACGTGTCTCATAAACCTAGATGTCTGATAAACGTAGATATCTTATAAACCTAGATATCTCATAAACCTAGATGTCTCATAAACGAAGATGTGTTATAAACCTAGATGTCTTAAAAACATAGATATCTCATAAACCTAGATGTCTTATAAACATAGATATCTCATAAACCTAAAAGTCTTATGAACCAAGATGTCTTACAAAACCTAGATGTCTCATAAACCTAGATGTCTTATAAACCTAGATGTCTTATAAACCAAGATGACTTATAAACCTAGATGTCTTATAAACCAAGATGTCTTATAAGCCATGACTAATAAACTTAGATGTCTTATAAACATATATGACTTATAAACCATGTCTTATAAACCTAGATGTCTCATAAAAGTACCTGTCTTATAAACCTGGATGTCTTATAAGCCTAGATGTCTCATAAACCTAGATGTATTATAAACCTAAATGTCTCAAACCTGGAAGTCTTATAAACCTCGATGTCTCTTCAACCTAGATGTTTCATAATCCTATATGTGTTATAAACCTAGATGTCTCATAAACCTAGATGTCTTATAAACCTAGATGCTTTATAAACCTAGATGTCTTATAAACCTAGGTACCTTATAAACATAGATGTCTAATAAACCAAGATGTCTCATAAACCTAGATGCCGTATAAACCTAGATATGTCAAAAACCTAGATGCCTTATAAACATAGATGTCTCATAAACCAAGATGTCTCATAAACCTAGATGTCTCATAAACCTAGATGTTTCATAAACCAAGATGTCTCATAAATCTAGATGTCTCATAAACCAAGATGTCTCATAAACCTGGATGTCAAATAAACCAAGATGTCTTATAAACCTAGATGTCTCATAAACCTAGATGTCTCATAAACCAAGATGGCTTATAAACCGAGATGTGTTATAAACATAGATATGTCATAAACCTAGATGTCTTATAAACATAGATATCTCATAAACCTAGATGTCTTATAAACCAAAATGTCTTATAAACCTAGATGTCTTAAAAGCCTAGATGTGTCACAAACCTAGATGTCTTATAAACCTAGATGTCTTATGAACCAAGATGTCTTATAAACCTAGATGTCTTATAAGCCAAGAAGTCTTATAAGCCATGTCTCATAAACATAGATGTCTTATAAACCTAGATGTCTTATAAACCATGTCTTCTAAACCTAGATGTCTCATAAACCTAGATGTCTTATAAACCTGGATGTCTTATAAGCCTCGATGTCCCATAAACCTAGATGTCTTATAAACCTCAATGTCTCAAACCTGGATGTCTTATAAACCTCGATGTCTGTTAAACCTAGATGTTTCATTCACCTACATGTGTTATAAACCTAGATGTCTCATAAACCTAGATGTGTTATAAACCTAGATGTCTTATAAACCAAGATGACTTATAAACCTAGATGTCTTATAAACCAAGATGTCTTATAAGCCATGACTAATAAACTTAGATGTCTTATAAACATATATGACTTATAAACCATGTCTTATAAACCTACATGTCTCATAAAAGTACCTGTCTTATAAACCTGGATGTCTTATAAGCCTAGATGTCTCATAAACCTAGATGTATTATAAACCTAAATGTCTCAAACCTGGAAGTCTTATAAACCTCGATGTCTCTTCAACCTAGATGTTTCATAATCCTACATGTGTTATAAACCTAGATGTCTCATAAACCTAGATGTCTTATAAACCTAGATGTCTCATAAACCTAGATGTCTTATAAACCTAGGTACCTTATAAACATAGATGTCTAATAAACCAAGATCTCTCATAAACCTAGATGCCGTATAAACCTAGATATGTCAAAAACCTAGATGCCTTATAAACATAGATGTCTCAAAAACCAAGATGTCTCATAAACCCAGATGTCTCATAAACCTAGATGTTTCATAAACCAAGATGTCTCATAAATCTAGATGTCTCATAAACCAAGATGTCTCATAAACCTGGATGTCACATAAACCAAGATGTCTTATAAACCTAGATGTCTCATAAACCTAGATGTCTCATAAACCTAGATGTCTCATAAACCTAGATGTCTCATAAACCAAGATGTCTTATAAACCAAGATATCTCATAAACCTAGACGTCTCATAAACCTAGATGCCTCATAAACCTAGATGTCTTATAAACCTAGATGTCTTATAAACATAGATATCTCATAAACCTAGATGTCTCATAAACCTAGATGTCTCATAAACCTAGATGTCTCATGAACCTAGATGTCTTCCAAATCTAGATGTCTCATAAACCTAGATGTCTTATAAACCTAGATGTCTTATAAACCTAGATGTCTCATAAACCTAGGTATCTCATAAAGCTCGATGTCTTATAAACAGAGATGTCTTATAAACATAGATGTCTTATCAAAATAAATATCTCATAAACCTAGATGTCTTAAAAAACCTAGATGTCTTATGAACCAAGATGTCTTGTAAACCTGGATGTCTTATAAACCTAGATGTCTTATAAGCCATGTCTAACAAACCTAGATGTCTCATAAACCTAGGTGTCTTATAAACATAGATATCTCATAAACCTAGATGTCTCATAAACCAAGATATCTCATAAACCTAGATGTCTTAAAAACATAGATGTCTCATAAACCTAGATGTCTCATAAACCAAGATGTCTTATAAACCTAGACGTCTCATAAACCTAGATGTTTTCTAAACCTAGATGTCTCATATACCTAGATGCTTTATAAACCTTGATGTGTCATCACCCTAGATGTCTCATAAACCAAGATGTTTCATAAACCTAGATGTCTTAAAACCAATATGTCTTATAAACCTAGATGTCTGATAAACCAAGATGTCTTATAAACCTAGATGTCTCATAACCCTAGATATCTTATAATCCTAGATGTCTCATAAACCTAGATGTCATATGGACCTAGATGTCTCATAAGCCTAGATATCTCATAAACCTAGATGTCTCATAAACCAAGATGGCTTATAAACCGAGATGTGTTATAAACATAGATATGTCATAAACCTAGATGTCTTATAAACATAGATATCTCATAAACCTAGATGTCTTATAAACCAAAATGTCTTATAAACCTAGATGTCTTAAAAACCTAGATGTGTCACAAACCTAGATGTCTTATAAACCTAGATGTCTTATGAACCAAGATGTCTTTTAAACCTAGATATCTTATAAGCCAAGAAGTATTATAAGCCATGTCTCATAAACATAGATGTCTTATAAACCTAGATGTCTAATAAACCAAGATGTCTTATAAACCTAGATGTCTCATAAACCTAGATATCTTATAATCCTAGATGTCTCATAAACCTAGATGTCATATGGACCTAGATGTCTCATAAGCCTAGATATCTCATAAACCTAGATGTCTCATAAACCAAGATGGCTTATAAACCGAGATGTGTTATAAACATAGATATGTCATAAACCTAGATGTCTTATAAACATAGATATCTCATAAACCTAGATGTCTTATAAACCAAAATGTCTTATAAACCTAGATGTCTTAAAAACCTAGATGTGTCACAAACCTAGATGTCTTATAAACCTAGATGTCTTATGAACCAAGATGTCTTTTAAACCTAGATATCTTATAAGCCAAGAAGTATTATAAGCCATGTCTCATAAACATAGATGTCTTATAAACCTAGATGTCTTATAAACCATGTCTTCTAAACCTAGATGTCTCATAAACCTAGATGTCTTATAAACCTGGATGTCTTATAAGTCTCGATGTCCCATAAACCTAGATGTCTTATAAACCTCAATGTCTCAAACCTGGATGTCTTATAAACCTCGATGTCTGTTAAACCTAGATGTTTCATTCACCTACATGTGTTATAAACCTAGATGTCTCATAAACCTAGATGTTTTATGAACCTAGATGTCTTATAAACCTTGATGCTTTATAAACCTAGATGTGTCATAAACCTGGATGCCTTATAAACATAGATGTCTGATAGACCTAGATGTCTCATAAATCAAGATCTCTCATAAACCTAGATGTCTCATAAACCTAGATGTCTCATAAACCAAGATGTCTCATAAACCTAGATGTCTTATAAACCTAGATGTCTCATAAACCTAGATGTCTCATAAACCAAGATGTCTCATAAACCTAGAGTTCTTATAAACCTAGATGTCTCATAAACCTAGATGTCTCATAAACCAAGATATCCCATAAACCTAGATGTCTCATAAACGAAGATGTCTTATACACTTGGCTGTCTGATAAACCTAGATGTCTTATAAACCTAGATGTCTCATAAACCTAGATGTCTTATAAACCTAGACGTCTCATAAACCTAGTTGTCTTATAAACCTAGATGTCTTATAAAAAAAGATGTTTTATAAACCTAGATGTCTTATAAACCATGTCTTATAAACCTAGATGTCTCATAAACCTAGATGTCTTATAAACCTAAATGTCTCAAAGCTGGATGTCTTATAACCTAAATGTCCTAAACCTAGATGTTTCATAAACCTACATGTATTATAAACCTAGATGTCTGATAAACCTAGATGGTTTATAAACCTAGATGTCTTATAAACCTAGATGGTTTATAAACCTATATGTGTCATAAACCAAAATACCTTATAAACATAGATGTCTCACAACCCTAGATGTCTCATAAACAAAGATGTCTCATAAACCTAGATATCTCATAAACCTAGATGTCTTATAAACATAAATGTCTCATAAACCACGATGTCTTATAAACCTAGATGTCTTATAAACCTAGATGTCTCATAAACCTAGATGTTTTATCAACCTAGATGTCCCATAAACATATATGTCTCAAAAACCTAGATATCCCATAAACCTAGATGTCTCATAAACCTAGATGTCTCATAAACATAGATCTCTTATAAACCTAGATGTCTCATATACCTAGATATCTCATAAACCTAGATGTCTCATAAACCTAGATGTCTTATAAACATAGATGTCTCATAAACCTAGATGTCTCATAAACCAAGATGTCTAATTGACCTAGGTGTTTCATAAACCTATATGTCTTATAAACCTAGATGTCTTATAAACATAGATATCTCATAAACCTAGATGTCTCATAAACCAAGGTGTGTTCTAAACCTAGATGTCTTATAAACATAGATATCTCATAAACCTAGATGTATTATAAACATAGATATCAGATAAACCTAGATGTATTATAAACCTAGATGTCCCATAAACGTAGATGTCTCATAAACCTTGTTGTCTCATAAACCTTGATGTGTTATAAACATAAATGTCTCATAAACCAAGATGTCTTATAAACCTCGATGTCTTGTAAACCTAGATGTCTCATAAACCTAGATGTCTTATAAACATAGATCTCTCATAAACTTAGATGTCTCATATACCTAGATATCTCATAAACCTAGATATCTCATAAACCTAGATGTCTTATAAACATAGATGTCTCATAAACCTAGATGTCTCATAAACCAAGATGTCTAATTAACCTAGGTGTTTCATAAACCTATATGTCTTATAAACCTAGATGTCTTATAAACATTGATATCTCATAAACCTAGATGTCTTATAAACATAGATATCTGATAAACCTAGATGTATTATAAACCTAGATGTCCCATAAACGTAGATGTCTCATAAACCTAGTTGTCTCATAAACCTTGATGTGTTATAAACATAAATGTCTCATAAACCAAGATGTCTTATAAACCTCGATGTCTTATAAACCTAGATGTCTCATAGACCTAGATGTCTTAGAAACCTAGATGTCTCATAAACCTATATGTCTCAAAAACCTAGATATCTCATAAGCCTAGATTTCTCATAATCAGAGATGTCTCATAAACCTAGATATCTCATAAACCTAGATGTCTCATAAACCTAGATATCTCATAAACCTAATTGTCTCATGAACCTAGATGTCTTATAAACATAGATGTCTCATAAACCTAGATGTCTCATAAAGCAAGATGTCTTATAAACGTACGTGTCTCATAAACCGAGATGTCTTATAAACGTAGATGTCTTATAAACCTAGATATCTCATAAACCTAGATGTCTCATTAACCAAGATGAGTTATAAACCTAGTTGTCTTATAAACATAGATGTCTCATAAACCTAGATGTCTTATAAACATAGATATCTCATAAACCTAAATGTCTTATGAACCAAGATGTCTTATAAACCTAGATGTCTCATAAACCTAGATCTCTTATAACCTATATGTCTTATAAACCAAGATGTCTTATAAACCTAGATGTCTTATAAACGAAGATGTCTTATAAGCCATGTCTAATAAACCTAGATGTCTTATAAACATAGATGACTTATAAACCATGTCTTATAAAACGAGATGTCTCATAAACCTACCTGTCTTATAAACCTGAATGTCTTATAAGCCTAGATGTCTCATAAACCGAGATGTCTTATAAACCTAAATGTCTCAAACCTGGATGTCTTATGAACCTCGATGTATCTTAAACCTAGATGTTTCATAAACCTACATGTGTTATAAACCTAGATGTCTCATAAACCTAGATGTCTTATAAACCTAGATGCTTTATAAACCTAGATGTCTGATAAACCTAGGTACCTTATAAACATAGATGTCTAATAAACCAAGATGTCTCATAAACCTAGATGTCTCATAAACCTAGATGTCCTAGAAACCTAGATGTCTTATAAACCAAGATGTCTTATAAACCTAGATGTCTCATAAACCTAGTTCTCTAATAAACCTAGATGTCCTAGAAACCTAGATGTCTTATAAACCAAGATGTCTTATAAACGTAGATGTCTTATAAACCTAGATGTCTCATAAACCTAGATGTCCTATAAACATATATGTCTCATAAACCTAGATGTCTTATAAACCTAGATGTCTTATGAACCAAGATGTCTCATGAATCTACATGTCTCATAAACCTAAATGTCCTATAAACCTAGAAGTCTTATAAACCTAGATGTCTCATAAACCTAGATGTCTCATAAACCTAGATATCTCATAAACCTGGATGTCTTATAAACATCGATGTCTCATAGACCTAGATGTCTTATAAACATAGATATCTCATAAACCTAGATTTCTTATAAACATAGATATCTCATGAACCTTGAGGTCTTATAAACCAAGATGTCTTATAAACCTAGATGTCTTATAAACCTAGATGTCTTATAAACATAGAACTCTCATAAACCTAGATCTCTTATAAACCTTGATGTCTCATAAACCTAGATGTCTCATAAACATAGATGTCTCATAAACCAAGATGTCTTATAAACATAGATGTCTCATGAACCTAAATGTCTCATAAACCAAGATGTCTCATAAACCTAGATGTCTCATAAACCTAGAAGTCTCATAAACCTATATGTCCCATAAACATAGATATCTCATAAACCTAGATGTCTCATTAACTTGGATGTCTTATAAACATAGATAACATATAAACCTAGATATCACATAAACCTAGATATCTCATATACCTAGATGTCTCATAAACTTAGATGTCTTATAAACATAGATGTCTCATAAACGTAGATGTCTTTTTAACATAGATGTCTTATAAACTTAGATATCTCATAAACCTAGATGTCTCATAAACCAAGGTATGTTACAAACCTAGATGTCTTATAAACATAGAAATCTCATAAACCTAGATGTCTTATAAACATAGATATCTCAGGAACCTAGAGGTCTTATAAACCAAGATGTCTTATAAACCTAGATGTCTTATGAACCTAGATGTCTTATAAACCTAGATTTCTCATATACCTAGATGTCTTATAAACCTAGATGTCTCATAAACCTAAATGTCTCATAAACCACGATGTCTCATAAACCAAGATGTCTTATAAACCTAGATGTCTCATAAACCTAGATGTCTCATAAACCAAGATGTCTCATAAACCTAGATGTCTTATAAACCTAGTTGTCTCATAAATCTATATGTCTAATAAACCTAGATAACTCATAAACCTAGATGTCTCATAAACCTAGATGTCTTATAAACATAGATGTCTCATAAACCTAGATGTCTTTAAAAATAAGATGTCTTATAAACCTAGATATCTCATAAACCTAGTTGTCTCATAAACCAAGGTATGGTATAAACCTACATGCCTTATAAACATAGATATCTCATAAACCTAGATGTCTTATAAACCAAGATGTCTTCAAAACCTAGGTGTCTCATAAACCTAGATGTCTTAGAAACCTAGATGTCTTATAAACCTAGATGTCTCATAAACCTAGATGTCTCATAAACCTAGATATCTCATAAACCTAGATGTCTCATAAACATCGATGTCTCATGAAACTAGATGTCTTCCAAACCTAGATGTCTCATAAACCTAGATGTCTTATAAACCTAGATGTCTTATAAACCTAGATGTCTCATAAACCTAGGTATCTCATAAACCTCGATGTCTTATAAACAGAGATGTCTTATAAACATAGATGTCTTATAAAAATAGATATCTCATAAACCTAGATGTCTTAAAAAATCTAGATGTCTTATCAACGAAGATATCTTATAAACCTGGATGTCTTATAAACCGAGATGTCTTATAAGCCATGTCTAATAAACCTAGATATCTCATAAACCTAGATGTCTCATAATCCAAGATATGTCATAAACCTAGATGTCTTAAAAACATAGATGTCTGATAAACCTAATTGTCTCATAAACCAAGATGTCTTATAAACCTAGATGTCTTATAAACCAAGATGTTTCATAAACCTAGATGTCTTATAAACCATGTCTTATAAACCTAGATGTCTCATCAACCTAGATGTCTTATAAACCTAAATGTCTCAAGGCTGGATGTCTTATAACCTAAATGTCTTAAACCTAGATGTTTCATAAACCTACATGTATTATAAACCTAGATGTCTCATAAACCTAGATGTTTTACAAACCTAGATGTCTTATAAACCTAGATGCTTTATAAACCTATATGTGTCATAAACCAAAATACCTTATAAACATAGATGTCTCACAACCCTAGATGTCTCATAAACAAAGATGTCTCATAAACCTAGATATCTCATAAACGTAGATGTCTTATAAACATAAATGTCTCATAAACCACGATGTCTTATAAACCACGATGTCTTATAAACCTAGATGTCTCATAAACCTAGATGTTTTATCAACCTAGATGTCCCATAAACATATATGTCTCAAAAACCTAGATATCCCATAAACCTAGATGTTTCATAAACCTAGATGTCTTATAAACATAGATCTCTCATAAACCTAGATGTCTCATATACCTAGATATCTCATAAACCTAGATGTCTCATAAACCTAGATGTCTTATAAACATAGATGTCTCATAAACCTAGATGTCTCATAAACCAAGATGTCTAATTGACCTAGGTGTTTCATAAACCTATATGTCTTATAAACCTAGATGTCTTATAAACATAGATATCTCATAAACCTAGATGTCTCATAAACCAAGGTGTGTTCTAAACCTAGATGTCTTATAAACATAGATATCTCATAAACCTAGATGTCTTATAAACATAGATATCAGATAAACCTAGATGTATTATAAACCTAGATGTCCCATAAACGTAGATGTCTCATAAACCTTGTTGTCTCATAAACCTTGATGTGTTATAAACATAAATGTCTCATAAACCAAGATGTCTTATAAAGCTCGATGTCTTATAAACCTAGATGTCTCATAGACCTAGATGTCTTATAAACCTAGATGTCTCATAAACCTATATGTCTCAAAAACCTAGATATCTCATAAACCTAGATTTCTCATAATCAGAGATGTCTCATAAACCTAGATATCTCATAAACCTAGATGTCTCATAAACCTAGATATCTCATAAACCTAGATGTCTCATGAACCTAGATGTCTTATAAACATAGATGTCTTATAAACCTAGATGTCTCATAAAGCAAGATGTCTTATAAACGTACGTGTCTCATAAACCGAGATGTCTTATAAACGTAGATGTCTTATAAACCTAGATATCTCATAAACCTAGATGTCTCATTAACCAAGATGTGTTATAAACCTAGATGTCTTATAAACATAGATATCTCATAAACCTAGATGTCTTATAAACATAGATATCTCATAAACCTAAATGTCTTATGAACCAAGATGTCTTATAAACCTAGATGTCTCATAAACCTAGATCTCTTATAAACCTATATGTCTTATAAACCAAGATGTCTTATAAACCTAGATGTCTTATAAACCAAGATGTCTTATAAGCCATGTCTAATAAACCTAGATGTCTTATAAACATAGATGACTTATAAACCATGTCTTATAAAGCGAGATGTCTCATAAACCTACCTGTCTTATAAACCTGGATGTCTTATAAGCCTAGATGTCTCATAAACCGAGATGTCTTATAAACCTAAATGTCTCAAACCTGGATGTCTTATGAACCTCGATGTATCTTAAACCTAGATGTTTCATAAACCTACATGTGTTATAAACCTAGATGCTTTATAAACCTAGATGTCTTATAAACCTAGATGCTTTATAAACCTAGATGTCTTATAAACCTAGGTACCTTATAAACATAGATGTCTGATAAACCAAGATGTCTCATAAACCTAGATGTCTCATAAACCTAGATGTCCTAGAAACCTAGATGTCTTATAAACCAAGATGTCTTATAAACCTAGATGTCTCATAAACCTAGTTGTCTAATGAACCTAGATGTCCTAGAAACCTAGATGTCTTATAAACCAAGATGTCTTATAAACGTAGATGTCTTATAAACCTAGATGTCTCATAAACTTAGATGTCTTATAAACATATATGTCTAATAAACCTAGATATCCTATAAACCTAGATGTCTTATGAACCAAGATGTCTCATGAATCTACATGTCTCATAAACCTAAATGTCCTATAAACCTAGAAGTCTTATAAACCTAGATGTCTCATAAACCGAGATGTCTCATAAACCTAGATATCTCATAAACCTAGATGTCTTATAAACATAGATGTCTCATAAACCTAGATGTCTTATAAACATAGATATCTCATAAACCTAGATTTCTTATAAACATAGCTATCTCATGAACCTTGAGGTCTTATAAACCAAGATGTCTTATAAACCAAGATGTCTTATAAACCTAGATGTCTTATAAACCTAGATGTCTTATAAACCTGAACTCTCATAAACCTAGATCTCTTATAAACCTAGATGTCTCATAAACCTAGATGTCTCATAAACATAGATGTCTCATAAACCAAGATGTCTTATAAACATAGATGTCTCATGAACCTAAATGTCTCATAAACCAAGATGTCTCATAAACCTAGATGTCTCATAAACCTAGATGTCTCATAAACCTATATGTCTCATAAACCAAGATGTCTCATAAGCCTAGATGTCTCATAAACCTAGATGTCTCATAAACCTATATGTCCCATAAACCTAGATATCTCATAAACCTAGATGTCTCATTAACCTGGATGTCTTATAAACATAGATAACTCATAAACCTAGATATCACATAGACCTAGATATCTCATATACCTAGATGTCTCATAAACTTAGATGTCTTATAAACATAGATGTCTCATAAACCTAGATGTCTTTTAAACATAGATGTCTTATAAACTTAGATATCTCATAAACCTAGATGTCTCATAAACCAAGGTATGTTACAAACCTAGATGTCTTATAAACCTAGATGTCTCATAAACCTAGATGTCTTATAAACCTAGATTTCTCATATACCTAGATGTCTTATAAACCTAGATGTCTCATAAACCTAAATGTCTCATAAACCAAGATGTCTCATAAACCAAGATGTCTTATAAACCTAGATGTCTCATAAACCTAGATGTCTTATAAACCTAGATTTCTCATATACCTAGATGTCTTATAAACCTAGATGTCTCATAAACCTAAATGTCTCATAAACCAAGATGTCTCATAAACCAAGATGTCTTATAAACCTAGATGTCTCATAAAACTAGATGTCTCATAAACCAAGATGTCTCATAAACCTAGATGTCTTATAAAGCTAGATGTCTCATAAATCTATATGTCTCATAAACCTAGATAACTCATAAACCTAGATGTCTCATAAACCTAGATGTCTGATAAACATAGATGTCTCATAAACCTAGATGTCTTTTAAAATAAGATGTCTTATAAACCTAGATATCTCATAAACCTAGATGTCTTATAAACCAAGATGTCTTCAAAACCTAGGTGTCTCATAAACCTAGATGTCTTAGAAACCTAGATGTCTTATCAACCTAGATCTCTCATAAACCTAGATGTCTCATAAACCTAGATATCTCATAAACCTAGATGTCTCATAAACATCGATGTCTCATGAAACTAGATGTCTTCCAAACCTAGATGTCTCATAAACCTAGATGTCTTATAAACCTAGATGTCTTATAAACCTAGATGTCTCATAAACCTAGGTATCTCATAAACCTCGATGTCTTATAAACAGAGATGTCTTATAAACATAGATGTCTTATAAAAATAGATATCTCATAAACCTAGATCTCTTAAAAAATCCAGATGTCTTATCAACGAAGATATCTTATAAACCTGGATGTCTTATAAACCGAGATGTCTTATAAGCCATGTCTAATAAACCTAGATGTCTCATAAACCTAGCCGTCTTATAAACATAGATATCTCATAAACCTAAATGTCTCATAATCCAAGATATCTCATAAACCTAGATGTCTTAAAAACATAGATGTCTCATAAACCTAATTGTCTCATAAACCAAGATGTCTTATAAACTTAGACGTCTCATAAACCTAGTTGTTTTCTAAACCTAGATGTCTCATATACCTAGATGCTTTATAAACCTTGATGTGTCATCGCCCTAGATGTCTCATAAACCAAGATGTCTCATAAACCTAGATGTCTTAAAACCAATATGTCTTATAAACCTAGATGTCTGATAAACCAAGATGTCTTATAAACCTAGATGTCTAATAAACCAAGATGTCTTAAAACCTAGATGTCTCATAAACCTAGATATCTTATAATCTTAGATGTCTCACAAACCTAGATCTCTTATGGACCTAGATGTCTTATAAGCCTAGATATCTCATTAACCTAGATGTCTCATAAACCAAGATGTCTTATAAACCCACATGTGTTATAAACATAGATATGTCATAAACCTAGATGTCTTATGAACCAAAATGTCTTATAAACCTAGATGTCTTAAAAACCTTGATGTCTCACAAACCTAGATGTCTTATAAACCTAGATGTCTTATAAACCAAGATGTCTTATAAACCTAGATGTCTTATAAACCAAGAAGTATTATAAGCCATGTCTCATAAACATAGATGCCTTATAAACCTAGATGTCTTATAAACCATGTCTTCTAAACCTAAATGTCTCATAAACCTAGATGTCTTATAAACCTGGATGTCTTATAAGCGTAGATGTCCCATTAACCTAGATGTCTTATAAACCTAAATCTCTCAAACCTGGATGTCTTATAAACCTCGATGTCTGTTAAACTTAGATGTTTCATTAACCTACATGTGTTATAAACCAAGATGTCTCATAAACCTAGATGTTTTATGAACCTAGATGTCTTATAAACCTAGATGCTTTATAAACCTAGATGTGTCATAAACCTGGATGCCTTATAAACATAGCTGTCTGATAAACCTAGATGTCACATCAATCAAGATCTCTCATAAACCTAGATGTCTCATAAACCTAGATGTCTCATCAACCAAGATGTCTCATAAACCTAGATGTCTGATAAACCTAGATGTCTCATAAACCTAGATGTCTCATAAACCAAGATGTCTCATAAACCTAGAGTTCTTAAAAACCTAGATGTCTCACAAACCTAGATGTCTCATAAACCAAGATATCTCATAAACCTAGATGTCTCATAAACGAAGATGTCTTATACACCTGGCTGTCTGATAAACCTAGATGTCTGATAAACCTAGATGTCTCATAAAACTAAATGTCTTATAAACCTAGACGTCTGATAAACCTAGATGTGTTATAAACCTAGATGTCTTATAAACCAAGATGTTTTACAAACCTAGATGTCTTATAAATCATGTCTCATAAACCTAGATGTCTCATAAACCTAGATGTCTTATAAACCTAAATGTCTCAAAGCTGGATGTCTTTTAAGCTAAATGTCTTAAACCTAGATGTTTCATAAACCTACATGTATTATAAACCTAGATGTCTCATAAACCTAGTTGTTTTATATACCTAGATGTCTTATAAACCTAGATGCTTTATAAATCCAGATGTGTAATAAACCAAAATGCCTTATAAACATAGTTGTCTCACAACCGTAGATGTCTCATAAACCAAGAGGTCTTATAAACCTAGATGTCTTATAAACCTAGATGTCTCATAAACATAGATGTCTTATAAACCTAGATGTCCCATAAACCTATATGTCTCAAAAACCTAGATATCCCTTAAACCTAGATGTCTCATAAACCTAGATGTCTTATAAACATAGATCTCTCATAAACCTAGATGTCTCATAAACCTAGATATCTCATAAACCTAGATGTCTCATAAACCTAGATGTCTTATAAACATAGATGTCTCATAGACCTAGATGTCTCATAAACCAAGATGTCTAATTAACCTAGGTGTTTCATAAACCTAGATGTCTTATAAACCTAGATGTCTTATAAACATAGATATCTCATAAACCTAGATGTCTCATAAACCAAGATGTGTTCTGAATCTAGATGTCTTATAAAGATAGATATCTCATAAACCTAGATGTCTTATAAACATAGATATCTGATAAACCTAGAGGTATTATAAACCTAGATGTCTCATAAACCTAGATCTCTCATAAACCTAGTTGTCTCATAAACCTTGATGTCTTATAAACATAAATGTCTCATAAATCAAGTTGTCTTATAAACCTCGATGTCTTATAAACCTAGATGTCTCATAGACCTAGATGTCTTATAAACCTAGATGTCTCATGAACCTATATGTCTCAAAAACCTAGATATCTCATAAACCTAGATTTCTCATAATCAGAGATGTCTCATAAACCTAGATATCTCATAAACCGAGATGTCTCATAAACCTAGATATCCCATAAACCTAGATGTCTCATGAACCTAGATGTCTTATAAACATAGATGTCTCATAAACCTAGATGTCTCATAAAGCAAGATGTCTTATAAACGTACCTGTCTCATAAACCTAGATGTCTTATAAACGTAGATGTCTTATCAACCTAGATATCTCATAAACCTAGATGTCTTATAAACCTAGATGTCTTATGAACCTAGATGTCTCATAAATCAGATGTCTCATAAACCTAGATGTCTTGTAAACCTAGATGTCTCATAAACGTAGATGTCTCATAAACCTAGATATCTCATAAACCAAGATGTGTTATAAACCTAGATGTCTTATAAACCTAGATGTCTCATAAACCTAGATGTCCTATAAACCTAGATGTCCCATAAACCTATATGTCTCAAAAACCTAGATATCCCATAAACCTAGATGTCTCATAAACCTAGATGTCTTATAAACATAGATCTCTCATAAACCTAGATGTCTCATAAACCTAGATATCTCATAAACCTAGATGTCTCATAAACCTAGATGTCTTATAAACATAGATGTCTCATAAACCTAGATGTCTCATAAACCAAGATGTCTAATTAACCTAGGTGTTTCATAAACCTAGATGTCTTATAAACCTAGATGTATTATAAACATAGATATCTCATAAACCTAGAAGTCTCATAAACCATGGTGTGTTCTAAACCTAGATGTCTTATAAAGATAGATATCTCATAAACCTAGATGTCTTATAAACATAGATATCTCATAAACCTAGAGGTATTATAAACCTATACGTCTCATAAATCTAGATCTCTCATAAACCTAGTTGTCTCATAAACCTAGATGTCTTATAAACGTAGATGTCTTATAAACCTAGATATCTCATAAACCTAGATGTCTCATAAACCAAGATGTGTTATAAACCTAGACGTCTTATAAACATAGATATCTCATAAACCTAGATGTCTTATAAACAGAGATATCTCATAAACCTAAATGTCTTATGAACCAAGATGTCTTATAAACCTAGATGTCTCATAAACCTAGATCTCTTATAAACCTATATGTCTTATAAACCAAGATGTCTTATAAACCTAGATGTCTTTTAAACCAAGATGTCTTATAAGCCATGTCTAATAAACTTAGATGTCTTATAAACATAGATGACTTATAAACCATGTCTTATAAACCGAGATGTCTCATAAACCTAGATGTCTTATAAACCTGGATGTCTTATAAGCCTAGATGTCTCATAAACCGAGATGGCTTATAAACCTAAATGTCTCAAACCTGGATGTCTGATAAACCTCGATGTATCTTAAACCTAGATGTTTCAGAAACCTACATGTGTTATAAACCTAGATGTCTCATAAACCTAGATGTCTTATAAACCTAGATGCTTTATCAACCTAGATGTCTTATAAACCTAGGAAACATATAAACATAGATGTCTAATAAACCAAGATGTCTCATAAACCTGGATGTCTCATAAACCTAGATGTTTCATAAACCAAGATGTCTCATAAATCTAGACGTCTCATAAACCAAGATGTCTCATAAACCTGGAGGTCTCATAAACCAAGATGTCTTATAAACCTAGATATCTGATAAACCTAGATGTCTTATAAACCTTAATGTCTCATAAACCTAGATGTCTCATAAACCAAGATGTCTTATAAGCCAAGATATCGCACAAACCTAGACGTCTCATAAACCTAGATGCCTCATAAACCTAGATGTCTTATAAACCTAGATGTCTTATAAACATAGATATCTCATAAACCTAGATGTCTTGTAAACCTAGATGTCTCATAAACCTAGATCTCTCATAAACCTAGATGTCTTATAAACCTAGATATCTCATAAACCTAGATGTCTCATAAACCTAGATATCTCATAAACCTAGATGTCTCATAAACATAGATGTCTTAGAAACCAAGATTTCTTATAAACATAGATGAATCATAAACCAAGATGTCTTATAAACATAGATATCTCATAAACCTAGATGTCTTATAAACCTAGATGTCTTATAAACCTACATATCTCATAAATCAGATGTCTCATAAACCTAGATGTCTTGTAAACCTAGATGTCTCATAAACCTAGATGTCTCATAAACCTAGATATCTCATAAACCAAGATGTCTCATAAACATAGATGTCTTATAAAAAAAGATGTCTTGTAAAAATAGATGTATCATAAACCAAGATGTCTGATAAACATAGATATCTCATAAACCTAGATGTCTTATAAACCTAGATGTCTTATAAACCAAGATGTCTTGTAAACCTAGATGTCTCATAAACCTAGATGTCTTATAAACCAAGATGTCTCATAAACCTAGATGTCTTATAAACCAAGATGTCTTATAAGCCATGTCTAATAAACTTAGATGTCTTATAAACCTAGATATCTTATAAGCCATGTCTTGTAAACCTAGATGTCTCATAAACCTACCTGTCTTATAAACCTCAATGTCTTATAAGCCTAGATGTCTCATAAACCTAGATGTCTAATAAACCTAAATGTCTCAAACCTGGATGTCCTAAAAACGTCGATGTCTCTTAAAAATAGATCTTTCATAAACCTACATGTGTTAAAGACCTAGATGTCTCACAAACCTAGATATCACATAAATCTAGATGCTTTATAAACCTAGATGTCTTATAAACCTCGATACCTTATAAACATAGATCTCTCATAAACCAAACCGTCTCATAAACCTAGATGCTTTATAAACCAAGATATGTCAAAAACCTAGATCCCTTATAAACATAGATGTCTCATAAACCAAGATGTCTCATAAACCTACACGTCTCATAAACCTAGATGTCTCATAATCCATGATCTCTCATAAACCTAGATGTCTCATAAACCAAGATGTCTCATAAACCTAGATGTCTCATAAACCAAGATGTCCCATAAACCTGGATGTCTCATCAACCTAGATGTCTTATAAACCTAGATGTCTCATAAACCTAGATGTCTTATAAACCTAGATGTCTCATAAACCTAGATGTCTCACAGACCTAGATGTCTTATAAACCAAGATATCTCATAAACCTAGATGTCTCACAAACCTAGATGTCTCATAAACCTAGATGTCTTATAAACCTAGATATCTCATAAACCTAGATGTCTTATAAACATAGATGCCTTATAAACCAAGATGTCTTATAAATATAGATGTATCATAAACCAAGATGTCTTATAAACATAGATATCTCATGAACTTAGATGTCTTATCAACCTAGATGTCTTATAAACCAAGATGTCTTCTAAACCTAGATGTCTCATAAACCTAGATGTGTTATAAACCAAGATGTCTCATAAATCTAGATGTCTTATATAGCAAGATGTCTTATAAAGCCATGTCTAATAAACCTAGATGTCTTATAAACCTCGATGTCTTATAAACCATGTCTCATAAACCTAGATGTCTCATAAACCTACCAGTCTTATAAACCTGGATGTCTTATAAGCCTAGATGTCTCATAAACCTAGAAGTCTTATAAACCTGAATGTCTCAAACCTGGATGTCTTATAAACATCGATGTTTCTTGAACCTGGATGTTTCGTAAACCTACATGTGTCATAAACCTAGATGTCTCATAAACCTAGATGTCTCATAAACCTAGATGTCTTATAAACCTAGATCCTTTATAAACTTAGATGTCCTATAAACCTCGATACCTTATAAACATAGATGTCTCATAAACCAAGATGTCACATAAACCTAGATGCTTTATAAACCTAGATATGTCAAAAACCTAGATGCCTTATAAAACTAGATGTCTCATAAACCTAGATGTCTCATAAAACAAGATGTCTCATAAACCAAGATATCTCATAAACCTAGATGTCTCATAAGCCAGGATCTCTCATAAACCTATATGTCTGATAAACCAAGATGTCTCATAAACCTGGATGTCTCATAAACCAAGATGTCTTATAAACCTAGATGTCTCATAAACCTAGATGTCTTAAAAACCTAGATGTCTCATAAACCTAGATGTCTGATAAACCTAGATGTCTTATAAACCAAGATATCTCATAAACCTAGATGTCTCATAAACCTAGATGTCTTATAAACATAGATATCTCATAAACCTAGATGTCTCATAAACCTAGATATCTCATAAACTAGATGTCTCATAAACCTAGATGTCTTATAAACCTAGATGTCTGATAAACCTAGATGTCTCATAAATCAGATGTCTCATAAACCTAGATGTATTGTAAACCTAGATGTCTCATAAACCTAGATGTCTCATAAACCTAGATATCTCATAAACCAAGATGTCTTATAAACCTAGATGTCTTATAAACCTAGAGATCTCATAAACCTAGATGTCTTATAAACCTAGATGTCTTATAAACCTAGATGTCTCAAAAACCTAGATGTCTCATAAACCAAGATGTCTAATTAACCTAGGTGTTTCATAAAAATAGATGTCTTATAAACCTAGATGTCTTATAAAAATAGATATCTCATAAACCTAGATGTCACGTAAACCAAGGTGTGTTCTAAACCTAGATGTCTTATAAAGATAGATATCTCATAAACCTAGATGTCTTATAAATATAGATATCTCATAAACCTAGAGGTATTATAAACCTATATGTCTCATAAACCTAGATCTCTCATAAACCTAGTTGTCTCATAAACCTTGATGTCTTATAAACATAAATGTCTCATAAATCAAGTTGTCTTATAAACCTGGATGTCTTATAAACCTAGATGTCTCATAGACCTAGATGTCTTATAAACCTAGATGTCTCATAAACCTATATGTCTCAAAAACCTAGATATCTCATAAACCTAGATTTCTCATAATCAGAGATGTCTCATAAACCTAGATATCTCATAAACCTAGATGTCTCATAAACCTAGATATCTCATAAACCTAGATGTCTCATGAACCTAGATGTCTTGTAAACATAGACGTCTCATAAACCTAGATGTCTCATAAAGCAAGATGTCTTATAAACGTACGTGTCTCATAAACCTAGATGTCTTATAAACGTAGATGTCTTATAAACCTAGATATCTCATAAACCTAGATGTCTCATTAACCAAGATGTGTTATAAACATAGATGTCTTATAAACATAGATATCTCATAAACCTAGATGTCTTATAAACATAGATATCTCATAAACCTAAATGTCTTATGAACCAAGATGTCTTATAAACCTAGATGTCTCATAAACCTAGATCTCTAATAAACCTATATGTCTTATAAACCAAGATGTCTTATAAACCTAGATGTCTTATAAACCAAGATGTCTTATAAGCCATGTCTAATAAACTTAGATGTCTTATAAACATAGATGACTTATAAACCATGTCTTATAAACCGAGATGTCTCATAAGCCTACCTGTCTTATAAACCTGGATGTCGTATAAGCCTAGATGTCTCATAAACCGAGATGGCTTATAAAAATACATGTCTCAAACCTGGATGTCTGATAAACCTCGATGTATCTTAAACCTAGAAGTCTCATAAACCTAGATGTCTTATAAACCTAGATGTCTCATAAACCTAGATGACTCACAAACCTAGATGTCTTATAAACCAAGATATCTCATAAACCTAGATGTCTCACAAACCTAGATGTCTCATAAACCTAGATTTCTCATAAACCTAGATATCTCATAAACCTAGATGTCTTATAAACCTAGATGTCTCATCAACCTAGATGTCTCATAAATATAAATATCTCATAAACCTAGATGTCTCATAAACATAGATGCCTTATAAACCAAGATGTCTTATAAACATAGATGTATCATAAACCAAGATGTCTTATAAACATAGATATGTCATGAACTTAGATGTCTTATCAACCTAGATGTCTTAGAAACCACGATGTCTTCTAAACCTATATGTCTCATTAACCTAGATGTCTTATTAACCAAGATGTCTCATAAATCTAGATGTCTTATATAGCAAGATGTCTTATAAAGCCATGTCTAATAAACCTAGATGTCTTATAATCCTAGATGTCTTATAAACCATGTCTCATAAACCTAGATGTCTCATAAACCTACCAGTCTTATAAACCTGGATGTCTTATAAGCCTAGATGTCTCATAAACCTAGAAGTCTTATAAACCTGAATGTCTCAAACCTGGATGTCTTATAAACTTCGATGTCTCTTAAACCTGGATGTTTCGTAAACCTACATGTGTCATAAACCTAGATGTCTCATAAACCTAGATGTCTCATGAACCTAGATGTCTTATAAATCTAGAACCTTTATAAACTTAGATGTCCTATAAACCTCGATACCTTATAAACATAGATGTCTCATAAACCAAGATGTCTCATAAACCTAGATGCTTTATAAACCTAGATATGTCAAAAACCTAGATGCCTTATAAAACTAGATGTCTCATAAACCTAGATGTCTCATAAAACAAGATGTCTCATAAACCAAGATGTCTCATAAACCTGGATGTCTCATAAACCTAGATGTCTAATATACCTAGATGTCTCATAAACCTAGATGTCTTAAAAACCTAGATGTCTCATAAACCTACACGTCTCATAAACGTAGATGTCTTATAAACCAAGATATCTCATAAACCTAGATGTCTCATAAACCTAGATGTCTTATAAACATAGATATCTCATAAACCTAGATCTCTCATAAACCTAGATATCTCATAAAACTAGATGTCTCATAAACCTAGATGTCTTATAAAACTAGATCTCTTATAAACCTAGATGTCTTATAAACCAAGATGTCTAATTAACCTAGGTGTTTCATAAACCTAGATGTCTTATGAACCTAGATGTCTTATAAACCTATATATCTCATAAACCGAGATGTCTTATAAACATAGATATCTCATAAACCTAGATGTATTATAAACCTAGATGTCTCATAAACCTAGATGTCTAATAAACCTTGATGTCTTATAAACATAAATGTCTCATAAACCAAGATGTCTTATAATCCTCGATGTCTTATAAACATAGATGTCTCATAGACCTAGATGTCTTATCAACCTAGATGTCTCATAAACCTAGGTGTCTCATAAACCAAGATGTGTTATAAACCTAGATGTCTTTTAAACATAGATATCTCATAAACCTAGATGTCTTATAAACATAGATATCTCATAAACCTAAATGTCTTATGAACCAAGATGTCTTATAAACCTAGATGTCTCATAAACCTAGATGTCCTATAAACCTAGATGTCTTATAAGCCAAGATATCTTATAAACCTAGGAGTCTTATAAACCAAGATGTCTTATAAGCCATGTCTAATAAAATTAGATGTCTTATAAACATAGATGACTTATCAACCATGTCTTATAAACCTAAATGTCTGATAAAGCTACCTCTCTCATAAACCTACATGTCTTATAAGCCTAGATGTCTAATAAACCTAGATGTCTTATAAACCTAAATGTCTCAAACCTGGATGTCTTATAAACCTCGATGTCTCTTAAACCTAGATGTTTCATAAACCTACATGTGTCATAAACCTAGATGTCTCATAAACATAGATGTCTCATAAACCTAGATGTCTCATAAACCTAGATGTCTCATAAACCTAGATGTCGTATAAACCTAGATCCTTTATAAACTTAGATGTCCTATAAACCTCGATACCTTATCAACATAGATGTCTCATAAACCAAGATGTCTCATAAACCTAGATGCTTTATAAACCTAGATATGTCAAAAACCTAGATGCCTTATAAATCTAGATGTCTCATAAATCAAGATGTCTCAAAAACCTAGATGTCTCATAAACCAAGATGTCCCATAAACCTAGATGTCTCATAAACCAAGATGTCTCATAAATCTAGATGTCTCATAAACCAAGATGTCTCATAAACCTGGATGTCTCATAAACCAAGATGTCTTATAAACCTAGATGTCTCATAAACCTA
>JAECUM010095708.1:0-32758 GCA_016617855.1 Megalonaias nervosa | reverse complement strand
GCAGCATCTATTATCCAGGGTCAACGAGTCGCATAGAATACTGCACAACAAAAGGAAGTCAGACCGATGACGGCTTCTTGCATATGTGCTCGACATGCGCAGTGACAACCACTCTTCCAGACGACATATTTCCAAGATATATTAATGAAGCTATCTGCGAGAGGAATGACAGGACTTGTTTAACCATCGCGGGAACACGTAAGGCACAAATCTGATTATTTTTCATTCTAATGAAGCCCATCTGGCTTTAATTTAGATAATATAGTTAGGGTTCCATTCAATAATTTCTTTGTAGGAACGAAGCACCAAATGGCATTTCTGCTTACTGAGATTATGCTTGCCGTTATCCTGTTTCCACTCAGTGCTGATATGATATTTGTCATTACAAGTCTTGTTAATGCAAATGATACACAGATAAAAGTGTTCTTCTGTGTGGCAATTTCTTGATATCTGGTGGGAACTTTATGTGTTGGACAATGTCCCTTTTCTTCTGTTTTTTTTCATGGACTTCAAAATTTTAATTTTGATATCGAATATGATGTGTATTTGAAACCTTCTGAATATTTTGTTATACCTTTTTGTTCCCTTGAACCTATTAGTAAGAATTTAATGCCGATCGATAGACAAATTAATGCTTTCTTAAATGGTCTGCAGCTGCAAATACGCCTGAAGGAGCACACTATCCAAACTATGCCACATCCTCCATGCAGCCTAAAATTTTGTTCCAAGCCATTTTTGGCTAAGTCCCATTTTCTAAGATTCTCTGAGAGGCCGACGGTTTCAAAGCCCCCATGCGGTTGGTAATAAAATTTTTCAGTGGATGAAACAAAATATCAAAAAGCGAATACGAGATAGAAATTTATAATTTGATAATCAGTCGAAGAAAACTGTGTAAAGTGAGTAGATGTGCATGGGGAGTACTATGAGGTGATGCACTGACATTCTGTTTACTACCCAGTAATAAAGAACTTTGTTGTACAACACAGATATATTCATAACTTCTTTAATACTCCCCTTAGCAGCCTTAGCAACCCGCCAGCCACGCGCCATACCCTTATATACTTATATATATATATATATATATATGCTGCTGCATATATATACTTAATAACATATATATATAAGGTGTTAATATGTCTGAATTTTGTTCCAGCTCATGGCATCTGCAAGCAGAAGACGTTCAATCTACGCATGATCCGGAAGCGGCCAGGTGGTTGTATGTTGATGGTCCACAGCGGTCAGGATGTTGTCATCGACGACTGGGAGCTCTACAGTCAGGAAATCCGTGTGTGCTGTGAGTGTGTCATTCACAAACAGTCCTTCCTTGCCAACTACACACGCCCTGTTCCATTTGGATAAATTCATCATCTGCGCATCACGCAATCTTGTGTACAGCTCTAGTCATCGTGATGTTAATGGACACGTTATCTAGTGATGTTAATGGACACGTTAATTGTTGAATACTTAAAGGGGAAAACACTGACTTCAAGTAAAAGATGCACATTTCCCTTATTTAGTTCAAGTTTTGCTCAATCTGAATCTTTTTTTCCCCTATTTTCAGTTACATTTGAATATTTTTTATTATCCTAGGTAACAATAAAATTTATGTTACAGAGACCGGAGTTGTGATGCTTGTGTTTGAATAGAAAACTGTAGCTTCACGTTCTATCGTGGAAGCACTTACGAAAGTTATCGTGCATTGGCAGTATTTTTCAGCTGCTTTTGAATCTTGGAAGACATGGATATTCACTCTAATTTTGGTCATTTCTTTAAAGACCTCTTTCCTATCTCTCAAATATTGCACGTGTGCGTAACTGGTGTTCCTTGTAAAATAAAGAATGCCCAAATAATGAAGAACCACGTTTGGATACCACAAGATGAGAAAATGGGTATTTCATCCCCATGCAGTAACCAGCAAACTTAGACACAATTATTGAACACTGACAATTGATATAGACGTCAGCGGCTTCTCACATGCCTAGTCGGATAAAATGAAACAAAATCATCTGGCAAAATAAGAAATGCAATGTAAATTTATAATGATTACCTTGCATTGACGTGCCGAACAGAATAGTTAACGGTTTGGGTTTAAATGCATTCGTAAGGCAACAATAGTTCGATATTTTAATTTCAATGCTTAATAAGTTTCTGTTTTTATTATATTGTTCATATAAATACTTAGAGCTTAATTTACAGAGCTGTCTTCTTTCGTTGCCTTATTATCTGTGAGTTTAAATTTACAACATTAATTCTTAACATCAAAATGTGACTAATATCGATATACTTTTGCCGCTATCACTCATGTATGTAAAACTTGTAATTTAAAATTTACACGTTTTGTATATTTTCTCTGTTTATAATCGTAGAAAAAGGAGAAAGAAATATATATAGTAATTCAAATAAACTCATAATGTTAGAGACACTGGGATAGACTTTCTTCGCTTTCTTCGTGGTTTTAGTTGGCAGTCATTCCATCTGACATTTTCATGTATATTTTATGGTTATAAAATCTAATAGGAACTAAAAAAATTCTTGTTCATTCTTTCGTTTATGCAAGTAAGTATATTGTTCTCAGTTTCATCGGATATATTGTAATAATCAACTCCAAAATATTCTTTTTGAACGATATCGATATATTAAAATTTCTATTGTTAACTGGATTTTTTTAGATATATTCTTTCTGAGGGTGTTGTCAACACAGGTAATGCTTTTCTTGGAAAGATCGGTTGTAAACTAACTTTCATTATGCATTTGGAGAATTCAAAGAGACAAAAGTTCTGCCGAAGGTACGGGCTCTGTGTCTGAAGATTTTAATTTTCAAATGGCATCGTTTTGTTTCAAGTGTTTCTAAAATCTCTTCTGCTGTTAATTTCTTTATTCCCCTTATTGTGCTTGTACAGTTTTGGCATGTTAATAAACATTATTTGAAATCAGTTTTTCTCTTGCATTTGCTTTATTGCCTGCCCGTTCTGTTTCGAATAATCTCAAACCAGCTCCAGAAACACCTATACTGGCGGAAGTTGTTTCAATCAATTTTACAACTTTGCATTCTACTTGTATTTCTGTTAACATCTCTTTAGTGTTCGATCTAAAAGATAGACTAAATCATTGTTAATCTTACTGACTTTGTAGTCTAACACGAAGACCATTACTGTAAATACGCAATGTGGAATATATCGGTTGACCACATGATAACTTTTCACTCATTTATAAACAGGAAAGAGAAAGCTTAGCCTCGGCAGTAATAGATGGCAAAATAATCTGTTTGGATGGAAAAATGCTAGTGAACCGCTGAACTTTCGCGTTCTTTAAAGATTCTATGAAATTTTTATTTAGTTTGCTTTTCAAAACAGAAATGAAGTCTTTTGGATCGAATAATAATTTTAATCCGGCAAAAGTATATTTCTTATCAGCTAGTCAGTTGTGGACTGCTTAAACGAAACAAGAAGGATATAGATAAGCTTTACAAGTTTTAAAATCTCCATGCCTGAGGGTGGGGCAATTCTAAACATTAGTAGCTTTTCAAAAGCATGACGTAGACTACAATAGGAGTATTTGTGTTGCTTAATAAATCGTGTGGATAATATGTTTATTTCTGTCGATGTCATGTGGTATTTGCTGTTTATTACCCTCTCCCAAGTTAAAACATTTGACGTCGGTGGTTACACATTACAAATCTGTCTGGTAACAGCCCATGTGGTATCAGTTAGTTGATTGTGAACTTTGAGAAATGGAATAAGTAGTTTCGCAGTTGTTTCAGTATACATGTGCAAGGTGGACCCACTGACATCTTGAACAATTAGTTTAAAAACATACTGGAGACAAATGTGAGAGCACATTTAAATGTTGCATAATAAAACAGAATTTTAAAATTTTTTGTATCACTCGACTTATGTCTGTATGCTATTGATTATCTGAAAGTTCAAGCATTTGTAGCACTGGGTAATCAAATCTTGTCATGTTGAACATTAGTTCAATGTTCACTCTTATTGGCTGAGCCAGTATTTCGTTCAACAGCAGCATATTTACAACTGGACGTTTGCTGAAGGCACAATACTGAAGTCTCTGTTAAGAAGTTTTACTTTTCTTGACCAAATGAGCAAGAAACCTTAACACCAAGCCACTGATAATACTTGATCATGTTATGATTGCGAACCAAAGGTACACATTTGTTTTAGTTTATTTCTTTACGTCTTCATGTAATATTTCAGTCTCCCCTTGCTCGTGCATCAAACATTCGGCTTTGGCGTTTATAATTCCTATCAACTTTTTGCATATCTTCTAGTTCAATTCTAGGTAGACCATTTTGTTTTTGTGAAGTAACCATTTCAAGTTCGTCACCAACCTTAGTCATTTTATTTTCGTCCTTTTTTCTTTCATCTAATTTATTAGGAAGTTATTAAGTGGGATCAACAGTATTTCAAGCTGTTTATATGGTTAGTTGCAAATTGATTTCAGTTTCCTATAAAGGGTTAAAAACAATATGAAATTTTATTGGGTAAATGAAATAGATGAATTTTAAGATGTCAAAATGTCAATAAAAGAATGGTATATCAGAGTTAACAGAGGTGAAAACTATTGCAGACAACGGAGAAAGAAATACCTTAATAAACTGAGAGATGAAAGTAAAAGTACACATAAAAGGCGAGATGAAAACAGAAATCACTATAATGGATAAATGAAGTGGCACTTGAGACAAAGGCCGACAATAATAAAAATGTCAGCTTAATTCAAACAATATGAGTTAGAATTTTATATTTTAGAATTTTCTCTGCACGATCAGACATTAGATACAATCTTGAAGATACACTGTGTATCATCTAATGAATTCCACTGAAAGTGGCTAAACTTAAATAAACCTGAAGGAGACAGTGATAACAATTGAGACATTGATCATATTATTCCTTATTCTTTCTTTATCAGATCTAGATCCAAAACAAAAATGTTTCCACTGGTCAAAGACTTTGTATATGATTTCTAGTAAAGACAGATAAAACTGATAAATACCTTCGATGAAAGAAATCGATGAGCACCCCACCCCCCAATAATTTGCCCTGTAAGACTTTACTGCATGGCAGCCATATACTCTATTAATGATAACTATTGTAACAATGTCAGAGGTACAAACTATCAACTAAAAAAGCAACCACAAATTATATGCTTAATAAACATTTTTTAGCATTGTTTCTTTCCTCCCTAATTTATGTTGTCTGTTTGAAATCAATAAGTTTGAAAGTTATAAAATTAATGCCGAGTCCAGACAATGGGAAACCAGGCTGAAATTACACAATCCAATGAAGTATCTAATTCTATTTGATGTCATGTATTAGTATTTCAGTTTACATTGTAAACTGTTTAAGTTGTCTATTTTGAAGAAATCAGGCAATCAGTAATGTTACAGTGTAAATTAAATCATCTTACAATTATTTCAAATGTTTTCAGCACTAATATTGACGAAGATTTCATGTGTCTACTTAATTCTTTTCTTCTCCGTCTTTCCCAATCCTGTTCAATTTAAGATGTTGCCCCTCATCTCTATGTATGTTCCATTAGCTATTTTAGTTCCTGTTTGAACACGTTCAATTCTGAAGTTATTGAGGTATTGCTATTTTTATGTTCAATAAATCTTGGCTATTTTTACAGCTGTGCCTTGTCTATTTATTAGCAATAAATCTTCACTATTTGCATAACTGAAAAATGACAGACAGTAAAGTTCTTGATAATAAACAATTTGAAGATTTTTTTTTAATATAAACGTGAAGATAATAATTATTCATTTCAAAACCAAGATCTAATATAAGTTGCAGATACTTAATATTCTTGTTGCTGGTTTTGCACAGTAAAGTCAAAGAAGTTTCGGACATCATGTTCTCATATGTTTTGCTACTGATAATTACTATTGTTATGACTCTATGGTCTTAAATTAACAGAAAGAAGCAAAACCAAAAAATTTGGTAAAATCAACAAAAACGTATTTCTTTAAATTACAAAGTAAAGACTTGAGAGGAATTTACAGTATTGTCAAATAAATTTAAAATAATCCTAAAAGTTCTATCATCTGTCCAAAAGTATAGTGTTCTGAATGAATTCCACTACTTAAGTGTTAACATACCAATAGTCTTGATGTATCAAAATAATATAATCCACAATGTCTTTGAGTGAATTCATAGTAATTCCAAAGTGGTGTTTTAAACCAAAACGTCAATGAGCATTTGTAATTCCAATGAATAATCTGAACACAACAGTAAATTATTCCACAGAATGAACTTAAAAAATAAAATAAGTAATTTTGTTTACCATAGTACTATATAAAAACTTCTGACACTATAAAATGATCATAATGTGGATCACATGTTCGGTTCCAGAATATCCTTTGTAAATAAGGCTAGACCTAGAACTCAAATATCAGTAAACAACCTATTTAAAACTTAAAAATCTGACAAAAATCAGGTGAACACAAAAATTCTATCCTCAATCATGGACAAAGGTCAAACACACAACACAAATTATATACATAACAGTATTGAGAACAAAACGAAAATGAAGTGAAACTCATCAAAAATTCTATTGACAAACACCAGTCCTACCTTAAAATTAAAGATGCAAGATCCATGTATTTATATCCTAATATTCACAGATACATCATAACCACTGACAGATTCGGATGTGTTGATATGAAGATCACCAAAACACGTAGTACAAAATATTTAGGACCAAAGTTCAATGGAGAGAAATTTCTGAGGATTAAAACTTATGAATGATCAAATACTGAGAATTGATGAAACATACTCTAAAACCAATGTCTATCATACTTGAAGAATGTAATGATAGATTAAATAAATGGAAATGCTGGAGAAATGTCTGAGCATGTGCAAACCTAATCATCAGAGAGAAAACTTAAAATATCTGTTTGAACCTATTGTTGTACAAAAGACAAATTAGTATCAGTTGATGAGGATAATGAAATACATTTAATAAACACAAATTGATCGCTTGATGAATGGGTAATGAAAACTGAGACTATACTTGATGAAATAATTCAAAGTGCAGAACAATCACCAGAGATGGATAGATTATTTGCCACACGAAAGGAAAGAAAATCAATTAGTAACTTAAATGTTGTCAAGGATACCCAATAAAAGTGCTCCTGAATATTTACAACCACTATTCCAGTACAGGCTACCTGGCAATACTCCCCACCTGCAATCCATGTCTACCAAACAGTATAAAATTCCCAAACTTAATAAGGAATTATTTTTAAAAAAGTTTCCAGTACTATAGAACTTTGCTCTGGAATAGTATTCCAGCTGAGATTAGAAATGCCCACTCTATTTCCATCTTCCAAACCCAATATATCCATAGGCTTCAGAGATGCAGCTAAAATAAATAAACTCCTTTGTATGAGGGCCTCAAGGTAGATTAGTTCTTAGCTAATTGTGTTACCCTCTTTAAATAAAGTCATTATTATTATTATTATCATTATTATTATAAATTGAAAACAGAATTTATGAAAATGAAAACGGGTCAAATCAAAGAGTTAAAAAAAAGAAACAGACCCAAACAAAATGCTTTACTGCAAGAACAGTTGACTAGTATTGGAAAAAAAGTACAAGTAGTAATATATCTAACAATTGGAGAGTTGTTCTTGATTTGAGTTTAATTCAATTTTTTTTTATCTGGTGAAGGAAGAACCCAGAAAAATCCTGGGAAGAACAAATGCCCCTGGAGAAGCTATCAGCAAGCTTTTTCACATAACCATCCTGGCTGAGCCTGAAACTCAAAACATGCAGAGAGAGGTGAGATGTCAATGATCGATAAAGACTAGTGCATTAGACCACTCAGCCACCCAGGACCCAACAGATGTTACATTAAGAAATGGCCTTAGTACAGACCTGTTGATTGTACTATGTGCTGCAGCCAGGTGTTACACTAAGAAATGACCTTAGTTCAGAACTGTCCGTTGTACCATGTGCTGCACCATGGGGTTACACAAAATCAACGGCTTTGAGTACAGACTTGTTGATTGTACATGTGCTGCAGCAGGGTGTTATACTAAAACAATGGCCTTAGTACAGACCTGTCAATTGTACCATGTGCTGCAGCAGGGTGTTACACTATGAAATCACCTTAGTACAGACCTGTTGACTGTAACATGTGTTGCAGCAGGGTGTTACACTAAGAAATTTTTTGGCCTTAATACAGACCTGTTGATTGCATCATGTGCTGCAGCAGGATGTTACACTATGAAATGACCTTAGTACAGACCTGTTGATTGTACATGTGCCGCAGCAGGGTGTTACACTATGAAATGACCTTAATACAGACCTGTTGATTGTACATGTGCTGCAGCATGGTGTAACATTAAGAAATGGCCTTAGTACAAACCTGTACAATGTGCTGCAGCAGAGTGTTGCAATGAGAAATGACCCTTGCGAAAACAGGAATGCATGTACTAAAAACAATAAGTTGGGAAGGAGGGGTGTTTTTGTATGCTGAGTAAGAAAAATTAGAGTAAGAAAACTAGAATAAATTCAAAGAAATGCAGTACATACTTATTATTTTTGTTTTTAACATTCCAATGTATCCAGCAATAGATGTGACTGGTGAAGCAGAGAAGATCAGATGCCCACCTAATGCTATATAAAGTTGTGCATTTCATTGATGAGGTGCCAGTTCCAGAGGACATAAAATTCTAGAGTCTGACCTTGTTATGGTACAATTGTCAGAATACATCATTTAAATTATAAAATTTTGAGAATCACTGGAATCCATAATATCCCAAATAAGTTTATGACCCATGTTTTACAGCAATAGTATCTCAAATGATTGAAACATCACAATAACCCCAGCAAAAGTGACATTTTACGACTCGATTCTCAATACTGAGAAAATATATTACATGGACACTCCAGTGCGCTGTAAATGCATTACATGGACACACCTGTGCATTGTAAATAAATTACATTGATACTCTGCATTAAACCTTTGTTTCAATCCAAATTTTGCATGATCCCAGATGCTAATAGGCTCTTCAGTTCACATGAAATGTAGTTGATACACAGAATTAATGCCCATTTTTAACTCATTCTTCTATAAAGGCATCATGTAAGAGATATTTGGGGCATCTAAAATTTGGGTCATGGAGATTAACATAATGCAAAATAAAACAGTTTTGTAAAAGCTGAAAGCTGGTCTCATGATGTGATCTTGCAATGGGAGATTAGTAACTGTTGACATTTTTTGTACAGCATATATATATATATATATATATATATATATATATATATATATATATATATATATATATATATATATATATAGTGTTCATGTGTGATTAAAAAGCAATTGTGCTTCAAGCAATGTTTTCAGTATTTTACAGTCTTGTTGTTCCTTTGGTTTAAAAATATGTACATGTATGATGTAAGGAAATGTTAAAAGGAAAGTTTGCTAACTGTAATTAGAAAATTAGAAATATAAATCTTTTCATCTCTCTCTGCTTTGTGCAGATTGTTAATTCAGTTGGATCATAACTGTGGTTAAATCTTAAATCACAAAGAACTGTAGACAATAAAGTGTAATTTTTTTATTATTTGCAGTATTTTGACAGCAGTTCCACTTGAATAAATAATCAATATAAATAAGTATTAATTCTAATTTTCATACATTATTCTTCCCTTTATTTTCAGTAATACTTAATTTTCTTTCTCTCTGTTCTTACCGATCTCATGACATATCAGTTTATGGCAGTGAGTAATAAAGAGAGCATGTGTACTGAAACAATATAAACTGCTTTACAATTCTTTTATTTAAGAAATGGTTTAAAACAAAACAAACATGTGTAAAATATGATATTTTATTACAGTAATCAAGTTGAATGATTAAATGGCTTAGATTTGTTTATCACTAGGATTATGTCAGCATAAAAACTGGGGTGGGGGCTTTCTGCATCACAAAATGACTAATTTTTCACTGGATCAATAATTTCATGGTTAGGTGCAACTATGAAATCCATACAAATTGGTAGCCTATGAAAATTAGTGATTACAGAACTGTATTTGTGGGGATTGTTATGTGTTTGGGGTGGGGTGCTCCCAATGTTTTATTTAAACTATTACAAAAGTCCCAACCAGGCTCTATTTTGTTGGAAGTTAACTTTAGTTAAAGATAGATGTAAAAGCTCTGAGCCCCCAGTCAGCAATGCCGACAGTTAAAAAATGAAATATACAAAAAAGGTTGCAATTCAATGAATAACAATAACAATTCAATAATCAAATGACTCAAATTTCCAATTACACTCCTTCTGCTTGACCCTTTAATAAGCCTATTGCATCACCTGATTAGCAGTGTGAGATTGATTTCCACCTGTCCTTGTATTTCTACTCATCGGGTGTATCCATTCTCTCTCTTATTTCTCCCACTTCCTTCTCCCCTTCCTCCTTGACTTTTCTCCAAATTCCTTCTCCTCCTTGACTTTCTCTAGACTCCTTCTCCTTCTCCAATTTCTCTACCACGACTACTCTTCTCTCGACTTCGACTGTCTCAGCTACAGTCTCAATTCCGTCTCAACTCTTGAAGACTCAGGACCCAATGGAACCCGAAGTTCTCTGTCCCCTAAAAAGCTTCCTTTTCAAAGCTTTGTCTTTCCTTAGAATCTGCCTCTAAGTTTTGCTACCAAATTATGAGTGGCTTCTTCTTGGAGTAACCCTATTGATCTGCAATCCCTCTAGGCGAGTACTAAATTTTCTCATACGAGTCCTGAAAGTTATCATTCGGGTCTAAATTGTAATCACACCCTCTATCTCAATCCTGAATGGATATCTCAGTGAACCGATCCAATCAAACTTAGCAGACAATGTCCCTCTTGCTGTCTGTCAATGTGGGGACGGATAAGAATATGCCCCATTCACCACGTGGACTTCCTTTTGATCTTTGGACTAACCTTTAGCACCTATTTGTGATAACTACAAGCCTTTGTTTAGATGGTGCGATCTATCACCTTTGCCGATTAAAAATTCCAGTCTCTGGCCGGTCATGTAACATTGCATAAGAATTCAACACTAGCCCGCAGAAATCTTTAGACATCAAACACATGGCTGCAGTAATATTCCCAAAACAGGTAGATTATAGCTTATACATGACTTTATAGCTGGGGCTTAGCAAACGTGACAGTATTATTTCATACAGTGACCCCAGGATACGGAAAATTAGTGAAACTATAGTAATATTTCATATAATGACCACAGGATACTGAGAAAAAAAATTGAAACCACTAATACTGTTTCATATAATGTCTCCAAGATACTGGAAATTGTTTTTAAATTGTTCTTTCTTTGGTTCTGGAATCTTAAAGTTCATGGATGTTACTGATCCAACAGGTTTTGATCACTGCATGTAACAATGTCTTGGTTATTGGGCAAAGGTATATTTGTCAATTTTATAATGATTAGAAAGTTTGTGGATCACTTTCCACAGCATTACACATACAAAAGATCAATTCAATAATCAACTGAAACAAGAATTTGTGTCATTGAGGTCACTTTGGGCAGTTGTCTTCTATAAGTAATAACAACATATATAGTACCATATATAGTACATACAACAGCAGTTGCTCACCAATTAGTTGTTGAGATTTATATGCACACAAGAATTTAAACAGACTGCTTGGTACTTTTGTACAATAAAAGTTGAATAAATATTTGCTTAACTTCTTTATCTATATGGAAAAAAATATTTTCCTTAATATAACCTACAAATATATAGGGTAGTGTTAAAATATTAAAATAATGTCAGAAACACTAGGAAAGAACTAACAAAATTGTAACAGTTAAAGCTGACAAAAAAAATTTCAGCAACAAACCACCTGCTTAATAGAGGTAATTATACATATGTGCATTTGTTTTGTAAGACATTGCATTTGCATTATAAGACATTGTGTTTGCTTCACAAGGTACTATGTTTGCTTTAATAGTCACTGTGTTTGCTTTATTAGACACTGTGTTTGCTTTACAAGGCACTGTTTACATTATGAGACACTGTGTTTGCTTTACAAGGCACTGTTTACATTATGAGACACTGTGTTTGCTTTACAAGGCACTGTGTTAGCTTTACAAGGCACTGTTTACATTATGAGACACTGTGTTTGCTTTACAAGGCACTGTTTACTTTATAAGACACTGTGTTTGCTTTACAAGGCACTGTTTACATTATGAGACACTGTGTTTGCTTTACAAGGCACTGTTTACTTTATAAGACACTGTGTTTGCTTTACAAGGCACTGTTTACTTTATAAGACACTGTGTTTGCTTTAATAGACACTGTTTGCTTTACAAGGCACTGTTTGCTTTATAAGACAGTGTTTGCTTTACAAGGCACTGTTTACTTTATAAGACATTGTGTTTGCTTTATAAGACACTGTGTTTGCTTTACAAAGCACTGTTTGCTTTATAAGACACTGTCTTTGTTTCACAGTATAAGACATAGTCTTCTCAAAGTAATGCACAATTCAGCAGCACAATAACTACCTTAAAAAAATGGTAAAAAAGCTTTTCTCCCCAAAAATGGAAATATTGACCTGAGGACACAGCAAGGTTCAACTGCCAGTAAAACATTCACATTGTGGATTTGCTAAGAAGAGTTAAATAATGGCACTGGAAAGATACGAAATTTTATTATTTCATACTGTGATTCTGAAAAGTATCAGTGTGTTAAAATTTATAATGCCACATCAGCAATAAAAAAGGTATTGCTACTGTGGCAATATCATCTCTGGAATTATTTTCTTTTCCCATTTAGGTATTGTATCCGTCCTTATGCATGTAATTTAAACTTATATCTCAATATTTTGGCCTATATAGTTTTTCTTCTGTTCTCTCCCTTCTTTACCCTCTTTCTCTCCATCAGGATGAACAGATCTTAAAAATGTGTAAAGACTGAAAATGTATGTAAGCAACAAGGAGGTGCCATAACACAAAAATGCCCAAATACGAACTCCAAATAACAAAAGGTTTTGCGTGTTAAAATATTTTTAAAAAAGTTATCTATGTGAATCGTGCTATTGTCAATGATTGAACTTATTAGACACATTTCTGTTTGATATTCAGTGTCACCATATAGTACTTGTTACACTCTATAAGGAACAGTAAAAGTTTTAGGGAAAATTTCCTGATCAAATATAATATTGAAATGGTTTAATTAGCAATTTTAACACTCATCACACTCTGACATAACATGTCTGAAAATGATGGAGAAATTGAGGATATATGAGTGTTGATTGTAAACCTAAATTAAGTGTTATCAAAAGTTGGTTGCAGCAACCATTACTCAGCTAGTCTGGAAACATGACAAGGTGACAGAATAAAGTTCTAAATGCAAAAATAAATAAAATAAGGAACCCAAATCCTTACAGATAAACTCACAAGGATTTAAAAAAATTTAAAGCTGTTATGCTCTGAAGTCTGTAGGATATGACTGTCCTTTTTATCCATGAATAATAGCCATTCATTATGGATAAACCAACAGGTTGCTGCAGTTTTGGCACTAGACTGAGTAAACTGTTAATTCCCAAAATAAGGGCCACTAAAGTTAGATATTTTGTAAGAAGTGGTATCCTGATTTATTTTTACTAACCAAAGATTAATAAAATCTTTCATTTATATTTATTTAGTATAGGAAAACTGAAACCAAGGGTCATAAGTTAGTATTTTCAGCAAAGCTTTACATCTAAAGCAAAATCCTGAATTAGAATGGCACCTAATTGGTATTAATAATGCATAAAAAGGGCAAACAAGCAGGACAGGATCAGAATATCAAGCTTTGATCCCAAGATGATTGGGTCAAATGAAAATGTCACTGAATGAATTATCTTGGATTATTAATAATTCATCTAGTACCAATGAAATCCATCAAGGGTTTCAGGAAATATAAGCAAATGTAAAACCTGAACCAAACCAAGATCACAAATTTTCTATAATTGTTACCTTTTCAAAGGGACAAGCAAACGCATGTTACAGAAAGAACTATCTTAGCTTCATAATGAGTTCTTCCAAGTATGAACAAAATCCATTAAAAGAGTACAAGAAATATAAGCCAATGGAAATACTTTAACCAAAACTTTAACACAAAATTTAATATGACTGTAGCCTTGATCCCAAGGTCAACAGGGCATGCAAGGAAATTGTAGAATAAATTTTCTTAATTTCATAATTGTTCGTGTCAAGTATGACAAGAACCTATCAAGGCATTTAGGAAACACGCAAATCAAAAACTGGAAACAAAACCTCAACACTCTGCCAAAATCAGACAAGACCTATTGTTCTAGCAACAAATATCATTTACAGATTAATATTTCGAAAAAGCACAAGATTTGGTTTCCATAGGAAACTTCTGTGTAAACAGAAAAATATGCAGATATAAAGCTATTTACTGAAATTAATTTGATAAAATAAATAGCTTCTAATAATGTGAAATTCACAGTGATGTCAAACAAACCAGCTAGAGTGACAATATGCTAGTTAAACTGCCATTTTGATATCTCATGCAATGTAATACAACATCCATTTTGATGTCACATGCAATGTAATACAACAGCTATTTGATGCCTCATGCAAATTAAGGCAACATCTATCTGATGTAAGATTCCTCCAATCTTTCTGAACCATGCAGTCTACAATTTTACATGAGGTTAAAATGCACATAGATAAGTAATAAACTCAGGTAATAGAATGAAAGAAGTCAATCATGATAACGTGTATGATGACATTATACAAACAAGTGATAGTGCATTCAACTAATGGTAATTTTAACATCCTGTGATGTCAGACAACATTCATTTGATGTCAGACAACAGTCATGTGAAGTCAGACAACAGTCAAGTGAAGTCAGGCAACAGTCATGGGATGTCTGACAGCAGTCATGTGATGTCAGACAACAGTCATGAGATGTCAGATAGCAGTCATGTGATATCAGACAACAGTCAAGTGATGTCAGACAGCAGTCATGTGATGTCAGACAACAGTCATGAAATGTCAGACAGCAGTTATATGATGTCAGACAACAGTCATGTGATGAAATATTGGGATAGTCTCCATCAATGTTCCACTGAAAACACAATCATAAACATGTAGGAATGTGGAAAAGACATACTTTTCACTTATGATGGTCAACTGAAAAAAGTCACACATATGAATGTGAAAAAGATATTCCTTTTATTACAAGCAGACATGTGAACATTTTCCATATACTTATATAAGAGCAAAAATAATTAAAAGTGGAACTAAAATATATTAAGTAAAATTACCTCAGGTAAAAAAAATAAAAAATTTAAAGGTTTTCATAGGGTACCATTATATAAGAATTTAATGGTTTTATACACCACAAATTTAAAGACACAGCAAATAATTATAATTATGGAAACAATATGTCCCCCATCCCAAACCAGTACAAATCTAACTTGTATTATAAAAAAACCCTGATACCCATAAAAGCAGTACTATTTATTGTTTTCTTGGTTTTCCTTAACATAAGACCTGCTATTTGCACTATTGTGTCATCAATAAGACTTAGCCCAATCTGCGAACTGGTACAGCTGACTTATCACTCTGGGCTATAGTAAAACTGACTTATAATTCTGGGCTACTTTACAATAAGACTTATCATGCTGGGAAAAAGTACATCTGACAAATCTGATAATTCATTTTGATTCAAGTTACATTAACTATGAACACAAACGACAACTGATCTGTTGGCGTCTGTGTAGCATCTATTTCCTTGGTAATGCACTCCTCATGCATTCTGCATATATTTGTATCATCACAGATGAACAGTCTGCATTTCAGTGATAAACTTGTCTGCTTGGTTGTCTCCAGTGACGAAACTCGAATGTTTGTAAGTGTCTGGCACTTCTCACCAGAAACTTTACCTTTAATTACATTTTCAGGCAAGACTCCTTCATCTGAATAAAGAAAATGAAAGAAAATATAGGCTTCAGAAGAAGGAATAAAACATGGTTCATACAGGCCCAGACACTTTTGTTAAAGGACTTTGAAAAGTTTTTCTTTTGGACTTCCAAAAGTTATCAAGAAATAATTATTCTTATGAAATTGAACTCTAATCATATGTTATTTTGTATGTCACTGAATCAATAGGTACTAAAGTAGAAGAAAAAAACATAATATATTTGCATGTTGTTAAATCAAAGGGATGCTAATGCATCTGACAGATCACCCATGTCATACATAATTTGAACCACCCAATATTGTATTCCATCTGAAAAATTCAATGAGTTTTGGGTAAAATTCAATAAATTTTTTCAATAAATTTTAGGACTTTTCAAGTATAAAACAAACTTATTTTGAAACTGAGGAGCTTTCAAGGCAACCCCTTTTTCAACTTTGTATGAACTCATTATAAAATTAAACGACAAGGGCTGTTCAAGCCATCAAAACCATGTTTTGGTTGTAGAAAATTAAGCAATAGGGCTATCGAAGCCATTAAAACCATGTTTGGGTTGTAGAAAATTAAGCAATAAGGCTGTTGAAGCCATTTAAACCATCTTTGGACTGTAGAAAATTAAGCAATAGGGCATCAAAGACATTAAAACCATGTTTCAGTTGTAGAAAATTAAGCAATTGGGCTGTCAGAGCTATTAAAACCATTTCTGGGTTGTAGAAAATTAAGCAATAGGACTGTCAAAGCCATTAAAACTATGGGTTGTAGAAAATTAAGTGACAGGGCTGTCAAAGCCATTAAAACTATGTTTTGTTTGTAGAAAATTAAGCAATAGGGCTGTCAGAAGATGGCAGAGCTTGCTCATGCAAAGAAAATTTTTGTTTCTGATGATCCCCAAGATAACAACAATGAATACAAGCCAGAAAGTTGATGTAGATTACAGTAGCCTACTTTTTGGAGGATAGTGTTGTATTTCTCAACTTCCATGTCTGTCTAAGTAACATAGCTGGTGTAGAAAGTCAATGAAAATATGTCAGATAGGTCATAGTGACCTACTTGTGATATAGCACTGTAGTACTCATTCAGATACATGAAGGTTTACTATTGTTACAGTAAAAACAACACTGTCAGAAAAACTGACCTTAATGACCTTAATATCTAACATTGTCACAGAAGCATGAAAAGTATCTGATTTACTTTTATTCTGTGGCGTGAGTACTCATTAAGATATATGCAAAAGATTTGTTGCTGTTGTAGGGTTTTAACGCCATTTTTTTCAGCACAAGATAGGCTATTCATGGCGGCCAGTATCAATGGTGGAGGAAGAACCTGGGAAAACCCCAGAAAGAACCACCAACCCACAAGAAGCTAATGGCAAGCTTTCTCACATACTCACATTGGCCAAACCTGAGACTCAAACCCACACAGACAGAGGTGAGATGGCAATGCTTTAGACCACTTGGGGCCCCTTAGATGCGAAGGAAGTAAAATCTGGATTTAGCAAAGCCCAAGGGACATCAGAATTTAAAGTGTTATATCCAAGCTTCATCAAAACCACAGCAAAATATAGTATAAAGCACCAGAAGTGACTCAGGATCTATTTAATAATATTGAATATTTTTATTCATCTGATTTCATCATAAACAGAGCTTACAGTAAAACGTTTCATGACTATATAAACAACAACAAAATAATAACTTATATGTAAAACTTTACATGGAATGTCATCATGCTGTGTACATATTTTAACACAAGTAACATGACACGAAGCTGGTTACCTAAGGCCAGACTTGTTTGGAAGGTATGCTATTGTTATATATCATCAGTCAGTGCCAGGTAATTATACCTCTAAGGGCACACACTACATCCTAACTGTGGTATATCAAACAATAAAAATATATCCTTAACATTCTTTTTATCACAGAATCATAAACTACAGTAAAGAGTCTTACAAATTCCTCTTTTCAGTTAAATTTTATATTAAAAAATAACAAATTTTTCAAAGCTTGCTTTTGACAAAATGTACAAGTCTGTGTCAGTCTAATTAATCTCATCAAAATAAGGTGACATAAAGAAAATAATTTTAATATGATTTATTATTATATACTCATATTTTTCTCCATTAACTTTACAGCATCAGAATTATACAATATTTTTCCATACTGCAGTGCTTATAATATGTGACAAGTGTGTCTAAATATAAAGTATTGAGAATTGTAAACTGTTTTTATTACAGCAAACAGATGCTGGCACATGATTTATTAGATTTGTTTAATGTATGAACTGAACAAGTTGTCTGTGCCATTTGAAAGCACAGATGATGAGGCTGACAATGTGGAAGAGTTCTTTAACTCCAAATAATGCTTTCAACCAAGCATATAATTGAACATGTTATCCACAATGTCCAACAACGGCTTTATGACAACAAATGTGCTACATGCTGTACTGAAAAAATAATTTCTGATCATTTTAACATATATTCAGCTGAAATGTTCAAACCATTCACAAACAGAATGGCTCCAACTATGAGCCTTGCTCTCTAGACTATAAAAAAGCAGCACAGAAAGACATATTAAGGCCAAGAGCTATCCCGTCTTTCTCACAGATGTCCCACTTTTAAGTCAGTCAAAGCACTAAATTAAAACAAGTGTAACTGAAGATGACTGGCTCTGATACAAAAGCAAGTGCCTTAGAGTTGATGAACAAGTCTTGTTTTCTGCTGGAGAAATGGGCTCTCACATCTAGGCGCTTTTAAATTTTTGCTGTTTTAGTTTTTTTGTGAAAATATTTGGATTTCAAGGCTGAGAAAAACAAAAAAATTTGAAGTTTGGAGATATAACAGTATTGACAAATTCCACCAATGCCCAGTATCTTCAATTTGCTGTCAGGGACAGCAAAACCTTTTGAGGGTACTGGGAGGGAAGACTACAGGTCCACAATACGTCCAAGTTTTTCCACTGGAACAGCACCTAGGTGAGACCCAGTTCATCTTTACATGCAGTATTTGGAATAGAGCTGATGGATGATGACAGCCCTTTTGAAATGACCCCAATTCCAGTGCAAAAACTGACAGAAACTTCCCAGTCATTTTTCTACCCTTTTAATATTTTGACCTTATATCAATAAAGATAAAGACAGACACAGATACAATGTTCTAAATATATTTCGTACAGTTTAATGAATGAATTAATGAATTTTAAGAAAATAAATATAGAGATGTGGGAGTAAAAGAAAAAGAAAGAAATCTTTGAATAAAATGCACACTGCACAAAAGAAACGTCCCAAATCAAATAAATCAATTAATGCTGAAAGATATAAGCAAAGAGATTTAACAAAATAAATGAGTAAAAAAATAAAAAACAGACAATTAAAAGTGTATTCCGCAAAACAATCTGAATATGTTTAAAACTGTAGGTATTATCCCTGATCAATGAGAGTTAATTAGCTAAGATATCTGATAAAATTGGCTTCAGAATGGGCAATAATCCTGGATAGAATTGCACACCATTCATTATGAAAAATACTGTGAAACCGTACTCAAAAGCTGGGGTCCCCCCCAACAAAGTTCATGCAAGTGGCTGGGTATACAAATCAATGTCATCTATAGCTGGTAATAACAATGGCAATAAAACTTCTTACCTATCTGCATCATCAATTTCCTCAGAATGTATTTTCACAGTTATTTCTGCTAATTAGAATTACATAGGTTCCAAGAAGAGATTTTCAACATGAAATTGTACATTTCTAACAGAAAATCACATTCCAAATGAGGATTTACTGCACTCCAAAATGAAATAAAATTTAATCATCCCTAACAAAAAATACTTAATCGTCAATCTCCATACAAATTCCAGCTAAAAGAATTTCATCTTCTTCCAGCTTATGATTCCAAACTATCAACAGCAGAAGAGAAACCTAAGTGCATCTTGTTTGTTGTTCATTTAACTATGGTTGTGTATTCCTTTCAGTATTGAGCAGAAATTCAACTATTTTGTTTCTTGTAGCATGTTCTTTTTATTATTCAGTCTTAGGTAGAAAAAACCAAGTATATAATAAAAAGGTTAATATATCAGTATAGGAAAATAAGAACTTGTTTTTTCTTAGCTATACTGCACTCTTAAAATTGTGCAATGTAGCTCTTCCAATACAACTGCAGCAGTTTATAATTATTCCTCAGTTTATTTCTTTAATAACATATTTTAATCACGAAAGTGCAAATGTTTGTGCCTAAAATTACATATTTTATAATAATTATAATAATTATGAATTTTTGTTTGTTAAGATAACAGACTGTAAATCACAATCCATATGGATATTTCAATGTATTTTTCCAAGTCACTTCTTAAGATCTGTCAATTAGACAATAAGATCTGTCAATTAGACAATAAAATCTGTCAATTAGACAATAGGATATTCAAGGTACATCAACTACAAAATTGTCATTTCACTTTGATATGCACAGATAGATAAGTTGATTTTTCTTTAACAAACTAAATGACTCTAACACGCTTCTCTTTTTTCTGTTAAACACCACAAGATCACTGCACAAATTGCTTATGAATTAAAGAAGCAATACACAGGGTTATTATGTTGCATTTGTATGCACTGAAGTCAACTGTGAAACTGATTAAACTGACATATCTGTCTGTAATTATGACAAATTATTCACAAATTAACTTCGATCAAATTAGTGATATATTCCAGGATAATTTAATGCTTGTGTAGCCCTAAAACAAGCATATATCTAAATAAACATTTTTATACTGAATATCAATAAAGATAAATAAATAAATAAAATTTGTTAATTACTTGGTCTTTTATAAGTGACATGAGAGTGCTTATATGATGACTATCAGTCATTTCATTTTTGAGGCTATAATCTTATACAATAAATTCAAAAGTTTACATTAACCTTGCTGATTAATTAAGAGATTAAAAAAAACCCCCAAAAACCTTTTTCCTAAAGTAAAATGGGTATTTCTTTCGTTTCTGAATGATTCTAACTTTTTATTTTTCTTACTGAAATGAGGAACCATACAAAGTCTGATGTGTTTAAGGGATTACACAACTATGACAACAACAGAAACTATATGTGTGCCCATAACAAAGAACTGGAAAGTCACTTACTACATTTATGTGATTTTGTTGAAAACATTAAATTATCCTCTGTAGAGTCTTGTACATTTATGTTCATTTCCAATGAAATCACAAAATCTCTTGAAATACTTTTTTTTTCTCTAAGGGTTTGCAATTGACACTCAAGTGCAATAATAATAACAACAACAATAACAATAACAGTAGCAATAGTAGTAGTGTTACAGAAGTAGTAGAATACTACATTATACTACCATTCTATTCAGGGAAATAATTCTAATTTGTAACCCAATACACTACAGGTGGGCCATTCAAGAGACTTGACCAGGGCATATTACATGATATTACATAGCCAAAGCCATGTGATACTTGATAAATCAAGGGAAGGAAAAAGTTTTACTATGTAAAATGTGTACATATCAAAGATAAATAGGCTCAAGTGATGTACATATCAAAGATAAATAGAATCAAGTGATGTACATATCAAAGATAAATAGGATCAAGTGATGAACATATCAAAGATAAATAGCATCAAGTGACGTACATATCAAAGATAAATAGGATCAAGTGATGTACATATCAATGATAAATTGGATCAAGTGACATACATATCAGTGATAAATAGGATCAAGTGATGTACATATCAATGATAAATAGGATCAAGTGATGTACATGTCCAAGATAAATAGGATCAAGTGATCTACTTTTTGTACTGAGATACAATACTCCTCTGGACGTATATACATACAAACTTTTCACAACTGTATATGCATGTGTCTGAGAAACTAATTCTCATACAAAAGATATAAATTTATTAAGATTAATACCAATGATGCTTACAACAACAATGCCAGTGATATAGTATATGCTCTCTTGAACTTTTGTGTATGTGAGAGAATAAAGTTGTGGAGGGGTTAAAGGCAAAACAACCATCACCCAGCAAATTTGTAATGAATATACAATCCACTAATGGAAGTAAAATGCAATTAAACAAAGAGCACAAACCATGCTTTCCCCCACCACAAATGATGTGATTTCCAATACCACACATCCCTCTTTTCTGTTATTTCAGGAAAAGCCCTCAATTTCAAATGATCTTCTACTCAGAAGTTTCATTAATGATTTAGTGACATATCATAGTGTTCCTTTTTAAGACAAAAATCTCTCAGAAGGCATCACATTATTGACCCAGATTATTTATTACCTCCCTTACCCAATATCCTAGGTTAAAAACTCTTTCCAAACCAGGTGCTTGGACAAAAAAAATGTGTTAGACCAAACCTGCCTATCAAAACAGTCAGGTATGCAACTGAATAGTCCAGTACAGGTGAAAAGACTGCCATAGCCAGAGAAAATATTACATAGTTAAGTCAATCCTATTTTGAGATGTCAACCCTGCCTTTGACTTCTTCTGCACCAACTGACTTGAAGCTGAAATCTCCAGTCACTAATTTACAATTACTCAATCTTGTACACGTAACTTTATATCTTTTACGAACAAGTTCCAATATTTGTTACCTTGACATTTGAGTTCCCATGATGATGGAGCTTCTTCAGTCAAGTGTACACTGTCTGACATCTTCAAAGTCATTTGAACTGGGATGAACTGCTCTCCTGTTTCTTTCAAAGCTGAACTACATGTATCTGATTCATTATTTTTCTGTTTAGTGAACATTACTGGCAGCTGTCAATGGTAAAGCAATAAACAGCTGAGGTAAACAAATACAATAAAACTTTTGCTATGAAAATTTTTTTAATGAGTTGAGGCAAAATCTTGTATCACTGTGTGGGAAGAATTTGTTATTTAATCCTGAGCTAAATAAGCAAGAGACTTGAAAATGGACTGCTACAAGATTACTTCCCAGACTGCTCATTGCAAAAGCAGAAATGTATCTATAATACCCACCTGCCTATATTTAAAGGAAAATCAAAATGAAAATATCCATTTGTTAAATCTTTTAAAGCAACCAAATATTAAGCAAGAGTTTTGTAATGAGTGTATAATACAAATGCTATTTCAGAATATCAAGTGGCTAATGGACTCTAATTGCTATAAGTATCTTTTGTTCAAGGTCTATTAATGGACTTGTTATGTTTGACATGAGAAATAAAAATTCACAAGAATAATCAAGCAAAAAGAAATAAATTATAAAAAAACAAAGATTTGTATATGACATTCTTTAGCTTAAAGACAATAAAAAATATTGCAAATTCAACTAAGTAATATATAGTGCTCTTCTGTTGTTGTTGTTCCTGTGGATTTAATGCCATTTTTTCAGCACATGATAGACTGGACATGGCAGCCAGTATATTTGGTGGAAGAAGAACCTGGGAAAATCCTGGGAAGAACAACCAACTCACAGGAAGCTATTGGCAAGCTTTTTCACATACCCACATTGGCCAGGCCTGAGACTCACACCTCAGCAGACACAGGTGAGATGTCAGTGATTTGTAAAGGCATGCACTTTAGACCACTCAGCCACCCTGAGCCCCTATAGTACTCTCTCTTTATCACACTGTTCATGGGAGTCACAGAAGTTACATGAACCCTAAGTGAGGTAATTTTGCATGGAGGTATGTATCAACAAGTTATAGCCATAATCAGGACACTATACCACATTATAATGGGACAGCAGGATACTGAGGGGATTTATAGCAAGGGATTACTCTATGTCACTTACACTGCTAACTTTCTGAAACTTTAAGTCCAGGACTTTGATGTCATGATTATTGGTGTCTGCTATATACAGTAGATTGTTAGAAACACATAAACCCCCAGGCTCATTCAGCTCTGTTTTCAGAGGGTTATCTCCCCTGGCACTTCCAGCTTTACCTGTTCCCATTATTGTTGTACAGTTTTTTGTCTTCAGATCTATGGACTTAATCTGAAATGGAACCATATAATCCTTATTTTGAAATGCTAATGTATAAAAATAAATGTGTTAGTGATAAGACACATAATGACCAGCATGATTAACTTCTCTGAAAAGTGAAGAACAAGAAATACATAGCAAAACTTAAAAGGAAGACAAGGAACTTTATGAAAAAAAGAACATGTAGGAGAAACTTTATAATTAAAAAGTGTGATTAAAAAGTGTGAGAGTTTCAAATTATTTTCTGTAATGAAGGAAATATAATAGATTTAGGACAGGCAGATCAAAAGGTTTTTCTTCTGGATTTCCATTCATCAATCTTAGAGCTGTTGCATTCCAAATAACTGAAGACCCATGTGTCAAGACCGTCCAGTCTTAAATTTGCAACTGTATATTTTTTTTCTATCATAAGCAACAACATTAAAATATTATGAAAATTATCAAGCAACAATTTACTACTATAGGAGATGATATACTGGGGTAGGATGCTACTATACCATTGCAGGTCTGTTCTGACAACCATTTTCTTCACTGCAGATCTATTTTGACTACTATTTCCATTAATGCAAGCTTTTCCACTATTTCCATCACTTCAGATCTATTTTGAACACTATTTCCATCACTTCAGATCTATTTTGACCACTCTTTCCATCACTGCATGTCTATTCTTACCACTATTTCCATCACTTCAGACCTATTCTGAACACTATTTCCATCACTTCAGACCTATTCTGAACACTATTTCCATCACTGTTCACATATTCTGTACATGATTTCCATCACTGCAGACCTATTTTGACCACTATTTCCATCACTGCATGTCTATTCTTACCACTATTTCCATCACTTCAGACCTATTCTGAACACTATTTCCATCACTTCAGACCTATTCTGAACACTATTTCCATCACTGCATGTCTATTTTGACCACTATTTCTACCAGTGCAGACCTATTTTGACCACTATTTCCATCACTGCATGTCTATTCTTACCACTATTTCCATCACTTCAGACCTATTCTGAACACTATTTCCATCAGAGTAGGCTTATTTTGACCACAATTTTCACATAATAATTGTAATATGAACATCCAACTGAATTTGCTGAATGAAATTTTCTTCTGTATGCATGTTTTACTTTCTAAATTTCAAACATGTTTAAAAATGAATTATGGTTAATTAACTCTGAATTGGAAAATAGGCAGTCTTTGAAGAGTTTATGTAAGATGATGTGATGTGTATGATCTTGAGCATTAGCCTAGGTCACCCAGCCTGCTTCGGCTTCCACTGCTATGCAATGGAAAGTCAAAGCAGGATCTAGTGAAAAACAAAGTGAAATGAAAATAAGGTGCCCCAAATTTTTGGGCAATAAAATAACACTATAGGTGTAAACAAGGGTAAATAAATAAAATAAAAACAATGCATGCCAATGTATGTCTTTAAGATAAAGAGAAGTAAAATTTATATCAGTATCAGTACTGTAAGATAAAATTCTTGGTTTTCAAGTCTTATGACATTTACTATGTGAAGTTTATTAGGACACCATAATCTCAATGCTGTCAACACTTGCTGAAGCGATGGGTCAAAATGAATCTGTATGATGTAAACAAACTGCAAATTATTAAAACAGATAGTCAGGGCAGGCCAAGACTACCTGAGTCTGTTGGACATCTGTTACTGTAATTAACAGTATTAATACATTTAAAACTTGATAAATAAGACTCCAAGAATATCTGTTACTGTAATTAACAGTATTAATACATTTAAAACTAGATAAATAAAACTCCAAGAACTTCTGTAGTTGGAGGAAGCAATCAGCCTAAAATTGACATGATGATAGCTAAACTTGGAAAAAGGATATAGAGCTTTGAAAGCATGTAATTGGAAGACTTTCCTAGAAGCAATTTTTAACTTGGAAAAAGGATATAGAGCTTTGAAAGCATGTAATTGGAAGACTTTCCAAGAAGCAATTTTTAACTTGGAAAAAGGATATAGAGCTTTGAAAGCATGTAATTGGAAGACTTTGAAAGCATGTAATTGGAAGACTATGAAAGCATGTAATTGGAAGACTTTCCAAGAAGCAAGTTTTTAAGGAACCATTATAGGACAGATCAAGAAATTCCACAAAGTCTGCTTTTTCTTTTTTCGTATACCTGTAAAATAAAAAATTATGTTTTAATTTTCTACTCGTTTTTCTTAACAGCAGTTTATGTAAAGCAAATTCAGAATATGGGCCATTTCTATTTAAATCAACGCAAATAAACAACATGACTGCAACTACTGCACAATATTATGCAGTTGACACGGCCCTCTTCTGAACATTAAAGGACTTTCAAGCACATTATAGGAACGTTAATTTTCAAGCACTTTCAAGCCCTTGATTTTTGCCATCATAGAACTCAAGTACTTTCAAGCCCTTGATTTCACAATCTTGAAACTCAAGCACTTTCAAGCCCTTGATTTTGCCATCACAAAACTCAAGCACTTTCAAGCCCTTGATTTCGCAATCTTAGAACTCAAGTACATTCAAGCTTTTGATTTTGTCATCTTTGAACTCAAGCATTTTCAACACCTTGACTTTTCTCGTTTAGAACTCAAGCATTTTCAAGGCCTTGATTTTGCCATCTTAGAATTCAAACACTTTCAAAGCCTTGATTTTGCCCTCTTAGAATTCAAGTACTTTCAAGGCCTTGACTCTGCTATATCAGAACTCCAGCACTTTCAAAGCCTTGACTTTGCCATCTTAAAACTCAACCACTTTCAAGGCTTTGATTTTGCCATCTTAGAATTCAAATGGTTTCAAGACTCTGATTTTGCCATCTTAGAACTCAATTATTTTCAACGCCTTGATTTTGCATTCTTGAACTCAAGTATTTCAAAGGCCTTGATTCTGCCATCTTTGAACTCAATTACTCTCATGGCCTTGATTTTGGTATCTTAGAACTCAAGTACTTTCAAGGCTTTCGAAAATCCATATGAACCCTGACAAAATCAATGAGAACATATTAACAGAACAACAGGGACAAGATTGTGGGTAGACAATGGTACCTTATGGTTGTAGGAGTCTGCAACAAGCAGTGGTCCTGACTCCGTGGATGCTAGAGTTACTGCTAGTGGATGCTGAAACTTGGCCTTGACCCCGACACCATCTTCATCTCCATACGCAAATAAATTCTGTATAAGAAAAGAGTTCTAAACTTTGCAGATCTTAATGAGCCCGATTTCTCCATAGGAGTTGTCCATTAGTGATATGTATAGTTTAATGAAAATGTGGCTTTCACATATACGTAAATATGATATAAATTATGGACATATAGACCTTGTATAAACAAGTCTTTGCATTCAAGTGGTTGCTATGTAAAGGTGAGCACAACAGCAAATTTTCAAGCACTATATTTTTACCTTTAAGAATAATTTCACCAGGAAATACCTGACCATCAATATAAACGGTGGCAGTATTCAGTAACCATGTAGATCTGAAAGAGCTGAACTCTAAATCACAGCATTCATGCATTTAAAAATACTGTGCATAAGGGCTGTTCCATTTAAACATACAAGTTACCCAGGGAAGGCTGATTTTGTAAAAGGATACAAAATTTTTAATTGCATAAATGAGTGACTACTCCAAAATGAACATGCCTTTCCTTGGTCTCAAGTACGTTTTACTTGAAGAGCCATCATTTAATTTTGTACGGATTTCACCTTTGCTTTATTACAGAGCCTTCAGAATCATTCAGACATTTTTTGTGGATGATTTGGCCCGGGGGGGGGGGGGAATATTGATCAATCTGAATAAACTTTTCCTAAATTAATTGTTAAAATGGAGAATTTGCCTAACTTCGCATCTTGGTTTGGGATTGACTGGACCACTAATAGCCCCTGAAGACTCCTTTGAAAAATTCCCATATTTGTACAGATCATCTATATGATGATGACAATGGCTAATGGAAGATAACATATTGCATAAAAGAGTGGGTCAGCTGAGTGACTACCATATATACCATATATACTCATGGATAAGTCCAGTCCAACTGCAAACAACAAGGATCATTATCTGAAATAGCATAATGCCCATGAAAATCAGGGTCTTTGTTGTTTGTTCTACTGATTATTCCTAACAAACTGCACAGACACAGGTCTGCCAGTGCATTATGTGACAGCAGATCTTGGTCTGTGCATTTTTTGCGGCTGGACTTGACTTATAAGTGAGTATATATGATACATATTTTATGTATACCTCTGTTTCCAATATCTTTAAATATAATAATAAAAAATAAAACCCTCACAATGGGGTTAATGTCTCCTCCTGCCAGCCCTTTGACTGACCCATCCTTCAGTGAGAGGACCCTGATGCTGGAACTCTCACTGTCGGCTACATAGAGAGCTTGGATAGCTGAGTGTGTAGATATGGCCAGACCTGAGGGCTGTGCAAATGCAGCCTTTTCTGGGTAACTGTTGTTCCTGTTCTCCTCATTCCCAGTGCCAGCAAATCTCACACAAGTTCCAGCTTTGTACTCTCTGCAAAAGTTTTTAAAAAACCCAACTGATTTTGATTATTGTCTGCTTGCTCTACACACACATTCCACTATCACATGCTGTGTTATTTACTGATGCAATATATTTCTAAAGATCTATGAGTTACTTGTTCAAACAAATGCAATCACACATTCAGTTCTGAAAAGAAACAAGCATGAAAGGATGGATAGATGAAAGAATGGAAAAGGAGATTATAGTCTGAATATACCTCCCTGTTTGTTTGTACCCCATTATTGATTTAAAAAACAAAAAGCACAAATGAGATAAAAGATGCACAAAACTTATTTCATTTACTGATTTATAATTTCAAAACTGATTATGTCCAGGGGGGTACCTAACACCATTATTGTATGCGCATTTCATTCCAAACAGAAGTTTTCAGTGTAAAAGATGACCCTGCTCGCCAGTCATTTCCAGTTCCTGGACAAGTCCATTTTCAGCGAAGGGGTGTTTTCATGACTACACATGTATGTACATGGAAGGAAAATACTAAGTCATCTGCTTCTGATATTTACAGTGTTGCATCAAGCAAAGGAAAAGAATGACAACTACAAATGTGCCTTTCATGTGGATTTAACAAGCAATGTAATTTCTATGTTCATGTTTGCAAAGGATATAACTTTAAACTCTCAATATTATGGTAATTTACAGAATTATCTGGCAGTTACCAAATAGGATGAACTATGTCACAATGTTGTCTGAGGAAAACAGACTTGCCCATAGTGTATGCAATATGGTGCCGTGTTAGAATGGAAAGTCTGTTAAGCATGAAAAGCGCAGATAATGCCAGTGTTAGGGCCAATCTGGTCACAGTCAGGTTAGAAATTATAAATCAGTGAATGAATTGACTAAGTTCTGTGCACTTTTTTCACATTAAAGATTTCCGTTATTGAAATCAGTAGGGGATACAAACAAAAGAGGCGGTATATTCAGACTATAGATGGTATGCACTCTGGTCGAGGTTCACCCTCTAGAAGATATCCAAGAGTCAGATATATGGATCCGATATTTGATCAGCACAGTATCACCTCATCTCTGCAATTTGTTCTATATGAGAGAAGCTACTCTCCAAATGCGGGTTTGATGTTCTGAAGTTTGTGGAGTTTTCATTCCACATTTTTTACCATGTATAAAGAACATGCTGATTTGTACAATATTTGAAGCCAGTATATGGAATATTCTATTTGGAAATGGACGACCACAGGAAAGCTTTTTCTGGCTTATCTTCCCTTTCATTATCCTTTATACCAATGTGACTAGGCAGCCAACAGTTACAAATACTTATGAGCATTTGATGCTTCGGTAAAATCTGGGATATGAATGGGTTATCTGATTCAAGGTTCAGCAAGGTTTTCAACATTAAAAGGGAGTCTGAAAAGAATATCAAATTCGTTTGTTGAGATGCTTCAATGCAGTTCAAAGCTTTTAGTATGGCTGTAAATGTCTGCAGTAAAAATTGAGGCTTATCTGGTAACAGGCTCGAGATGGTGCCATGGGGTGATGCAGTGACATTTATTCATAATAAATTATGAAAAATACATCATGAATCATCAAACAGAAGAAAATGTTGTGTTTGCTTTAAAGCTGTGATTTTAATGACCTATATCTCACCATACTTGTCAAAAATACTCCACAAGCCTTTAAAGTAGTTTTGATGACAGTCCTCTAAATGTAGTGATGTTATATATCATGTTGCGTATAGTCTGTGGATCTGGCATGACAATGATATTGGCAAACAATACAATTTGCTGATATCATACAGATTTAAGCTATCTGCTGCTCCACATAAATCCTTTGCCATGCATTGCAATACAGAACACTGAGTAACATGTTTACAGTGTTCAGCTGTATACTCAGCATTAGTACATTTTTATTGATTTATGTTTGCCAGAGATACAGACAGAAATACAGTCTCTGGCAATGGTCAGTGGAAAAAAAAGAAACAAGGGAATTTTCCGTGGGATATAACCTTGGCTGGGCACATATTGTGGCATGTGTCTAATATTACTGTGATAGTATTGTAAAACAGTACCAATATCATGTAGGTTCATGATAACATCACTAAACCAGTTTATAAAGTCTGTAACTTGGTTCTGACGACAAAATGATGATATGCAACTAATGCCATGGTTAATGCAATGTTTTGCTGTATCATTCAATAAAATGGGTGAATTAAAAACTCGCCAGAAAATAATTTACAGACATTTTAACTGATTAATGGATAGTTTTATAATTTGCTCTAGATATAGCATGTACTAGTTTTGGACAAAAAATACACGTCTGTCATATCCAAATTAATGCATTTTTCCAGACTATTTATTACACCGGAAAGAAATATTTTCAGGAAAATTAAAATAATATTTTTGATAACCTATATTTTAGTCCAGTTTGAGAGGTTAGGTCCCACAAAATAATTCTCACACTGCATCATACTCTTTACATCAATCATTAGTTCCACTATATATCCTAGGTCTTGCCCACTACCTTTGCAGAGGAAAATTTTTACTTACTGACAACAATTGTAATCATCTTTGCTTTTTATGTAAGATAACTATGAAATTTTAGCTAAATCCAATAAATAATTTTGCAGTTATTAAACTTCAAGCTGCTATATACAATGAATCCTCTACACTTTAGTACACTCTGATGTCCCTTGCCAGTTTTTGCTCTCTCATATTTACCTTTATTATGTAATACTATGCGATCACTTATACCAGGCAAACCTGGCAGTCCTGCTATTGTCAAAATTCTAGGCAGAAATTGAAAATAACCAAGTTTCATGTCTCCATCTCATAGGGCATTTGAGTAAAAGTGCCAAAAAGATTAAGAAACTTATCAGTGACCTTGACATTGAAAATAAAACCTTGACTGTGATACAAGAGATGCCATCGAATAGAGAAATGTAAGTGTACATTGGTTCAGCCAGCTTTAAGTTATAAAGCAAAACAAATGCAGCCACAAGTCTAATTCACAGAACAAATTCTAGTGATGATATATAAGTAAAACAAGTTTCATACCTTAATCTCTAACTGGTCTGAATTTATAAACTAGAAAGTGTGATGGAAAATTAAAAACATTAAGCTGTGACCTTGATCCTGAAAATGTGCTCCTGGTGAGGTAGCCAGCACACATTCTAATGACAATGCATATATATATATATATATATATATATCTATCTATTTATACCGCATACATTAAAAATAACATGGCATTTAAAGTGTTGGTACAAAGCAATTTGATATACCAATACTATTGGTATATCAAATTGTGATCCACCCATGGCGAAATAATATGCATATATAAACATTCTAGCGACCGTCTGCAGTTGATTCTAGATCAATGATGAATTTCCACACATTAATCATTAGTGGCGTATAAAAATAATGATAAAAGTAATAATAATCCTCGTTTTCTAAATGAATTTAATATGGTACATATTTTCATCACAATCCTTTCTGCTTTCTGTTCACCCCTCCCCTCTCATGCATAACGGACAAACTACGCAGAAATGTGGAGCGAGAGAGAAAAGGAATTTGGGCTGGATTAAAACCTTGAAATAGAAATGACACCAAGTAACCTACAAGAATATGGTTCATCGTAATGATACATGTGCACTTTCCTTGGAATTTATCTACAGTGTTTATCAATGATACAAAGTTGCAAACCATGTCGACATTATACAGTAAATTCCTCGGTTACGTGGTACACATACTGTGATGTATTCAATGTTTTGTTGTTGTTTCTTAAACCTATTATAATGTTCTAAAAATAGATTATTATTAATTAAATACGAAAATGTTCATTTTCTTCCACACATATGTCTCCTTGGCCAATTTCTATCTGATCTTCATCCTCCTGTCTAAATTCAATTTCTGGGTCAGGACTTTGTGCCATTCTCAAAACAATGAACACTCGGGTATCGACCGGTATTTTGCATTCCTTTTGGGACCTCAAATAATTATAGGTTGATATTTAGCGCTGTTGATGTTGCCACCACACTTCGAAAATGGACTTAGGTTCGACCCTGGATGTCACACAGAACTATGACATCCCACTTCTTGACACCATTTGTAACAGATTGGGGGGGGGGGGTATGGGCTAACTTGTGTAAATGTAATAATAAATTTAAAGAAATGCTCAAAGTCAGGATCTTTTTATTCTTGACTATGAAATTGTGGTAAGATGCTTAATAAAAGAAATATGGCTAAAACATGAATGCATGTGTTTGGTTACGTGTAACATATGCAATACACAAATGCTATAATATGCTGGCCTTCATAACTTTAACATAATTATTCAGCAAGAAATGGA
>JAECUM010095707.1:0-39474 GCA_016617855.1 Megalonaias nervosa | reverse complement strand
GAGGGGATACAATACTACACATTTGCGTAAAGTTCCACTCAGTAGTCTAGTGAGACATGGTTAGGCAAAGATAGACTGACAGATAGAAAGGTATCACAATATCCTTAGACGATTTACCCCCAAAACGTGCTGATGGAAAAACACAAATGATTACGTTGTCTTACCATCAACATACTCTTGCAGAAATCTTCTCCGCGGTGGTGAACAAACTCGTCATGAAGTGACAATGGTAGCTTGATTGTGATTCTCTGGTCCATATCAGGGGTGATGACTCTTTTCTTCAGTTCAAACTCACGGAAACGGTCAAGGTAATCGTCTCTATGTTTCGAGCAAAAAGCATCCATTACGTCCACACCAGCGATGTCCACCAACAGCTGTTGAAAGGCTTCATCAACCTTAATTCTCCCCAATGCCCACCGTTTACTTTGTACAGCTCTTTCAGACGGCCATCCGCATGGACTTCATGTACAGTGATGTCAATAGTACCATCTAGAAAAAAAACTTCGCAAGTTTTGAGTCATTTTGTATTTAGAATAATGCTAACAGAAAAAATGTAATTTATTAAACTAAAGCAAAAAATAAAGTTAATTTTGAATCAGTGAAATCAAAATGAATTTAGAAAATGAAATTTTTAACTGCTGCCCGATTGAAATCAACAGTTTCATCAAGTACAATTACTATGTTTACGCATGCAAAATGCAGTGTTGACTCTAAAATGTTACTCTAAAAGTGGGTTCAATATGTAACACAATATTAATAGAATCTATTATGGAGTTTGTAACGAGACAATGAAACCTCAGTCAAAAGATTACAAGGCTCAGCCTCGTGGGTAGACGAATAGCTTAACCCCACGATTAGGATTTCCTTGACTTGGTACACACACCGACATAGATTTTTTTTATCACCCATTTTGTTCCAATTAAAACACTCTGCACTTTTACAATAGATTTATCAGCTTTAACAAATACAGTATTAATAACACCTATTATTGCCTCTCACTTTATATAAAGGTCATTAGGTTTTGTGCCCTTTTATGCAAATCTCAAATAATTATCAAAGTAGAATCCATCTATATATGACGCTCTTAGAAAACACAAAAATCAAGAAACGAGCAAGCTAAACTTTTTCCGCGTTGCAAGTATTGCAGCATTAGCGTCTCGAGCCACGTGCGGTAAACGCACTTTAATACGACTATATTAATGAGGACAGTGGGGTGACCAGTTGACCCTAAGTACACAAATTCTATCAAGAGAAATTAGAAACTTTAAACCATTTGGCATTATTACTGTTTTGTCACATTTAATCGACGGATTTCATATGAAAATAGCACTAAATAATTAATATATTTCGTAAGGATAACTTTTAACTTTCGTCAGTTCTCATTTGGAAAGTTCTGTGGTAGCCAATGGTACGATAAAGTACACAGCTTTAACAAAAGTGAGTGATGACTGTGATGAGGTTCCAAATTCATGACTTTCATAGAAATTTATATTTTCTGTCTTGGAAATAAGGCAAATATTGCTATTACTAATGCAGTGATACGCTACATGGAAACCATCTTGTGGAATAGCTTTTGGACTGATGAATGAACCTCACTAATCGGTAAGTTCAAGGGTTTTCATTTGAAATTAAATTACATTGTTTGATTCAGCTGGGGATGGTTCGGGGTATTTGACAATGTTTGAAGAACGCAGGTTTCACATAATACATTTCTGGTTGTTGCAGATTCTCTTGAGAGAATTTAGTTCAACTCCGTGTGCGTGTGTATGTCTATCTCTCTCAAAATGTTTTGCATAATGTGTTTTCAAAGTTGGTCAGATCTTAAGTTGTTTAATGAGTGAAATTCTTTTTGTTTTATATATAAAAACAACTCCGTCAGACACAGCAGAAGACAATAAGGGTTTCTTTTATTTAAAAGTTGTTCTTAGCGCGTGGACACCATGACTGAGACAACTGGACTGAGATAACAAGTCTGAGATAAGAAATGTAAGGTTAACAAAACAGCTAGATGTAAAAGTATATAGCCTATCTTCCCTTGTCGATCGAATCCCATGTAGAATGATTTTATTGTACTTGAGGTTTTCTAAACGTAAAGTTTGAAAATTAAAGTTCCACAATGCTGTGGAAGGATGTGGATCGGTCTCTCTGTGTTAGCGAAGATCACTACTGCCTTTACTAACGGCACCGTTGATAGTACACGAATAGCATTTGCAGTATTTATAACTATTCCTTTGCAAACTTAAAGGATTTCGGTGTACCGGTTAACGCTCGGAAAGGGACTCGTCACGTCTGTTTTATCTACATTATTTTGCCTGTTTGGAATTGTGAAGACAATGTTCAAATCGTTTTAATTTAAAACCAGAACCAATACGAAATCATGGAATATTCTATAATTATTGTCTTATTAATGATGTTAACAAATGACGATTAAATAATATTTAAATTCCTTAATTCGGGAATGGTGTGGTGTATTGATTGCATTTTCTTAAAAGAATCGCTGTCATTTCTTAAGATTTTTTGTTCAGGAGGTGCAGTGGTTGGACTCGGGAAAACGATACACAGTCCAGAGTTTTATATGTAATTATTAAAAATGAAGTGTATAGTATATTTACCTCCAGCATCTAGAACAAGGTACCTTGAAGCCGGCCGGAAACAAATAACAGCTCCTTCACCGGAGATCCTCTCAACTGGAAGATACTTGCAATAAAATGACGCATCTTCCGGTTCTAGAGCAATTGACAGGTTGCTACCATTGATTCCAGCCGATTGTATCAACAGTTATAAAATGTATTATTTATACTCGACTTTTCAGATTATTTCAAAATGTGTAAAATGATACTCTTCAACTTCACTTAAAGATTGAGTCACAGTGGCTCAGTGGTTAGAGCGACGCACCTGAGACCATAAGGGGGCATGTTCGAGTCGTGCCATTGGATCAGCCTCGGTCGGCTATCGTGATTACGACACTTTTCGCCAGTTGCCTCGAGCAGCAGAGAGGGTGAACCCTACAACTTTGTAGAGACCTTATTTTTGAAAATTAAGGGTTCCTACGAAGGCTGAAAAAAGAAGTTTTTGCCTTAATAATGAAAACTTCTTTAATTGACCAGATTTTTTCACAATCTGGTCACATACGTATGTCATTCACCCTCTCTGCTGCTATAAATTAAACAGCCATTATAGATATTATCAATAATGAGTATTGGAGAACCACACTCAGCTAAATTAGCTCGAGAGCGACTAGAGGCAATTAAAAAATATCTACCTGTTCGTGATTCTGTTAAGCAACAACTACAATCGCGTCAGGAGTCTCAGGTGGAATTTACAGAGGTACAGAACAATTATTTAAACCGATTGTCGAACCAACGAAGAAAATTGTTGCAGCAACCGAGGCAACACAACAAGCTCTTGCAACATTGCCTGCTGATATTGCTGGTCGTATTCAAGCAGCTCAACCACCACCACCACCACAACCACCACCACAACCACAACCAGCGCCTAAAAGACCAAGAATTAATATAATAGATAAATTTACGCCTGAAGGTATTGCTGCTATCAGGGACCCAACCCAATTATTTGATATTGCCGCGTTTGGATATTATGAAAGAAAAAATTATGTAAAACAAGAACATGTTAAATCATTAAGCTCTGCCAATTGGATCAGAGATGTATATCGCGTCGCTACTGGTACTCCAGAAATCAGATCTAATGAAGATATTGAAAAATTTAATAAATTTGATGAGGTTGTACATAGATATATAAAAGAGACTAAACAAGGCAAACGATTATCACAACCACCACAATTTGAATTATCACCACTACTACAGCAACAAGAGCTACAACGACAACAACGAGAGCTACAACGACAACAACAACGAGAACAACCATCACCGCAACAAGAACAACAACGCCAAGAAACAATAGAACAACGATCACAACAATTACAACAAAAGCTACAACGAGAACAAGAAATACAAAAAACAATAGAACAACAACAACAAAAAGAACTAAAACTACTTAAACAATCATTTCGTGATTACTCAGAATTACCACCATCACCACAAATCAGATTACCATCATCACAACAACCAAGAGAAGAGGAAGAAGAAGAATTTCAAGACGCTCCCGGAGCAACTGGAAGTGGTTTAGGAAGTGGTCTTATTACTTGTCCCAATAATATCCTTGCTGATGTCGATCGATTAGAAATTCTCATTGGAGGAAAACGAGCTGGTAATAATTCCCCAGAAATCATTAATGAAGCAGCTGATATTTGTAAACGATTATTTAGTGGCGGCATCATGGATATTAATGTATATCGGTCTCTCATTAATGAAATTGCCGATGATTATTATAGTGACTAAGTATGTAATTAGTGATAAAAACAATTAATAATAACAATGATCGTGCATGGTACTCAACGTGGACCTACCATGGTCAGGGTAATAAACTCTCGATTACCTGTATACAGAGCAACCTACGGAGATGGACTAGGCGATGTTGTTCAGGGTCTGTTTACAAGAATATCCCCAAAAGCAATACCGATTGCAAAGCAACTAGGAATGAAAGCTATTGATGTTGTTCGTGAAAAAGGTGTAAGCGCTGTTGGTAATCTCGCTAGCAAAGCGTTTTCAGCAATTAAAGATAGACTAACAAGATTAATACGCAGACCGGTACGATCTCAACCTGTGAAATTGCCCAGCACTGAAGTGATGCCCGCAAGCGTAAGTAAAATAATAAATCAAGCCGCTAATCAAAAACTAGCGGAGTTAGCTGATATCCCGATGTCTGAGAAGGAAAAAAATATAACCGCTAGTCTGATAGCAGGTAGTGGTCTTCGAGTTAGACGAAGACGATAATAATAAAGATGTTTAAGCGCATTTCTAACACCGCGTTTGACATAGACGCACCAATTCTCAAAGATGAATCTGTGCGCGATTATCAGTATTATTCTTATGACGCCCGAATTCCAAATCAGCGTGGAAGAATTGAACTACAGGTTCAAGATACAAGTAGATATTTCTTACCCGCTGAAGCATTTATTGAAGTCGAAGGTGAAATTCAGAAAACGGATAATACTGAATATGCAGCCAATATTGGTGTTGGTTTTGTTAATAATGGTATTATGGCGTTGTTTGACAGCGCTACATACATGATTGACGGAAAAAATATTGAATCAATTCAGAAAGACGTTGACGTTGCCACGACGATATTGGGTCTTGCGAGATACAGCGACGATTACTCAAGATCAGCTGGTCCATCAATGATGTTTGTGAAAGATACTTCTAATTCTCCAGGGTACCAACAATATGAAATAGGAAGACCACAGAACTTTGCCGGAAACGCTGCCGCAGACGTACAAAGTATGATTATTAATGTAGATGCAGATTTCAACTTAGGATTTAGATCACGTCGAGCAATGTTGAGTGGTGGAAATAGAAGATTTTCATGTGCAATTCCACTGTCACATATCTTTGGATTCTGTAGAGATGTCAGAAAGGTTATTTTTGGAGCCAAACATACAGTTGTACTAGTACGAAAAGCAACCGACGATGATGCAATATGGCGACCTGCTGGTGATCCTGGTAAAGTAATTCTTACAAAACTTTCCCTGTGGATGCCAGTGATGACTCCATCGATATCTGAAGAAGATAGGTTGCTATCTTTCATGAGTCAAGGTGGTAAATCAACGTTATCATGGTTAACGATGACCACAGATGCTATTCAAAGTACAATTAATGGTTTATTCACATGGCAAATAGCTTCTCAGCAAGGTGTTTCTGCACCAAGACACATCTTTATTGCATTACAAAATAATGCACGAGTAAATAGTCAAACACATAGTCACATGATATTTGACCTACTCGGTGTTACTGAGGTTTCATTAAGGATAAATGGACATCAAGAACCATCCGAGGATATTTTGTTAGATTTTGGTCAAAATCATGTAGCACGTGTATATCATCGTCTTATGTCGTTCATGGGGCGTGATCAAAACATTGATACTGGTTTACAAATATCGCAGTTAGATTTTACAACGCTGTATCCGATTTATTACTTTTCGCTAGAACATTTAGATTTAACCAGACAATCAGTAGTTGATATACACTTCAGAGCTCGTGTTAATAGAGATGTTGGAGTTATTCCTAATTACAGAGCAATCGCAGTTATACTCAGCGATAAATCGATGTTACTCGAAGGTGTTGGTGGACGAATGAGAGTTATTGATGCTCCAGTAGAAAACATGTAATTAGATCGTTCATAATATTAATAATGTCATATCATCACGTTAGTGTGAGTCTGACTCCTGGTCAGATTAAAAGGCTGCAATCAGCATCAAAAAATAATTGTGGAATAAAAATATCGCTAAAGCGAGAACAAATGACCGGTGCAAATAAATTATCGTTGACCGAGCGTCAGTTTAAAAACTTCAATGACGCTAAAAAATCAAATAAAGGCGTCAAACTTAATCTTTCTGCGGGCGCCATCAAAGACATCGCTAAAACGGGTGGTATATTTCCACTTCTTGCAGCAATACCAGCATTAATAGCAGCTGCAGCACCAGCTGTTGCAAAGGCAGCTGCGCTAGGTGCTGTTGGAACAGCTGCTGGAATGGCGTTAAAGAAAGCAACCGGAAAAGGAATCAAAAAAAAAGGGAAGAGGTCTAAGATTACCAGGGACTCCACACTGGTACGGAAAGGGTCTAAGATTACCAGGGACAGTTTACTAATATCACCCATGTCCAATTTTGATTTACTTAATGCTGCTAAGCAATTAAAAATAAAAATTTCAGAGGTGTTTTTATGCGCGATCAATTACCAAAAAAACCAAACAATATTGAAACCGGTATCATTAATCTCGATAAAAACTCTGGCCCAGGCACGCACTGGGTAGGATATGCAATTGATCCACGTGGAATTATTTATTTCGATTCGTATGGATTAGCACCACCAAAAGAATTTCTTCATTATGTCAGTAATATTACTGCTCCAATCTGGTATTCAACGCTACCAACACAAAAAATAACTGATCCTCCAATATGCGGTCGTGAAACCCTCGCTATGCTTGATGCTATATCAAAATCAACAGCACTGCCTCATAAAGTCTGCACGCGTTCACTACACTACGTCATAACACTTAAACTGATATCAGTAAATATAATGGTAGATATTTATGGAAGATCCTCAGGTAAAACTCAGAAGTTCGATTTATCTAAATATGCAACCATTGATCAGCTCAGAAATGAAATCGATGATTTATTAAATATCACGAGTGTGGATCAAAATGAAGTCGTCGTTTTTCAGGACAAACAAGGACGATTAAAAACGAGTAACATACAACTACTAGATGTACTTATACGAATTCCAACGCGGTTGTTAATAATGTCGTTACTTTCACTGATCAGGGTAAAATACAGGATTCCGGTAAGTCGGTTAACGATTATGTTAAGAAAACTGGTGATGTATTTACCGGTGACATTATTATGTCAGGAAGAAAAATTACGTATCTTGGAGATCCAATCGCAGATACAGACGCAGCAACAAAAAAATACGTCGATGATCAAGAATCCAAATACGTGTCAGTACGCGGTGGTATAATGCGTGCATTTCTCGACATGAATAGTAATGGTATTAATAATCTCAGAACACCAGAAACAGATTTCGACGCTGCAACGAAGAAATACGTCGACGATAGGGAAATTCCAATAACTACTTCATTAACGACTATCAATGATGGAATTGCTGCATTTAGAACTGAATATAATAATCACATACAAACATTTCTAAATTTTCGTAGAAATATAAACAGATCTATTAACGAATTTTTTGGAACTCCACCAACTGTTATTATTAATCTCGCTGACATTAACACAAGACTCAACGATATCATTAGTGGTATTCCTAATATTATTCAAAAAACTAATCTCGTTAAAATTCCTCACAATCAGATCATTAATATCGTGTACACAGTCGCATCAGGAAAGGCAACATGGACACCGGAAAATAACACCCTTAAACACACTGCAGAGGTTACTGGTGTATACAGATTATCTATATTTTGTGCTGAAAAATTTACTATATTTACCACATTTACATGGCGTCATTCAACCGATAGTTTTTCTGGAACTGTGTCTATAGCGTTAAACAAAGATGTCGAGGAAACGTTTATGCTAATAGCGAATGATAAAAAGTTAACCACAGCAGATTATTGGTGGTGTATTGAGTTCGTAGCTGAAACTCCTCAATTAGTTACCTAGATAAGTATAATGAATCAAGAATCATTTATCGACGTTCAACGTCACAGATACGCTCAAGTATGTGAGTGTCAAACTAAACTAAAAAATATCATTGACGATTACACGATAAAGGTAAAAAAATATCGTCGTCGTATGGTCGTTATTGATATAATGGTATACTCGGTTTCTGCTGTTATTGCTGGAACTGGATTATTATTATCAACAATAACGATGACAGCGCCTGTAACAATTATAGTTTCAACGGCAACAACATGCGCAGGTATTTTCAGTATTATCTCTAAAAAATATCTACATGTACGAATGATAAACTAAACGAGTACGTGATGAAATTGCACACAGCAACAGCCGCATACACTAAATTATGCTCGTATATTTCAGCGTATCTCAGTGATGGTAAAATATCCGATGAGGAGTTCGTAACGATAATGAAAACCTACGATGAAGCATTCATAGTGACAATAACGGAAAGATGGAGAATTAAATAATAACGATAATAATAATGTCAGAGTCGCAATTGCTTCAGCAGATCGTAGCTAATACAACGCCGTCAAAAACTATTATGATATCATTAAGTTCAACCAATCCTGAATTTAGCGTTAATTTTCCAACTGCAATTCCAGCAAAGGAAATAGCATTAGCGCAATTACGAGTTTATTATAGTTGGCCTAATATTAGATCAAAACCGTTTGGTGGACAACAACCAAATAATTCACTGGTATTTGCGAATAAAAATAAACCAGATGGAACACCTGATTGGCAAGTTGTTGGAATTTCAACGGGCAGTTATCAAATAGAACAGATTAATGATGAGTTCCAACGCAGAATTAAATCTATCACAGGGAAAGAATCTAAAATAGCGATTACTGTTCACGAACCAACACTATCTGCGGTTATTGAAATAAATTCCCCTGATTACTCCGTAGATATTTATCAAAGTTCGATCAGATCCGTGTTAGGATGGCCTGATGTCGCACCTGTTTATAATGGAGTTTCAGAACCAACTAAAAATGAGTTTAAAACGAGTGAAGAAAAATTCATTAAAAATCCAGAATATCGAGAAAAACATCCATGGAATTATATATCATTTAAAAATGATCCAAACGATGATACATACTACTTTACCGATTTTGACGGTAAAAGGATCCCCAAGATAATTAGATCAATATTTACTATTATCAAGACGCCAGGGGCGCGAGATCGAGATAGTGTTGATGAAAAATTTATTAAATGATTTTTAGATACTCTTAAACCTGAATACGATAAAATGTTTAATGATTTAAGAAATTTACTTATTTCATTATCACAACATTATAATGAAAGTGTAAAGCAGCAAATAATCGAGTCAATAAAACATTTAAATGGTATCTTATTCGATTTATATATCGCCGATCGAAGTATTATGAAAGTTACAACTACTGAATTAGATAGTCCTTACACAAGACCAAATTTGAAGAAATTATTTCTTAATCATTATAAAATAACAGAAAAAGATTTACAAACATTTGTTATACCAGATTTAAATAACGCTAAAATGAAGAAATCATTAAATGATCTTATTGAAGAATATTATCCGGGAGTAATTGAATCGTGGAAACAAATAGCCCCACCACCGGTTATACTAAAATACAATAACAATCTCTTTGGTGCTGGACGTCATATATCGCCAGGCATTGTAAACATAACAACAACAATTGCAATCAATCTGGTATGCGATGTTATTGAAGGTAGCTATCAGGTAGATCTTTCTAAATCTAGCCAAGCTCAGCAAGGGTACATATTATTCAGTTTCAGTCCATTAGTTCCTCCTGGTTCTTTAATTGTAACTGAACCAATTAATCCCGTTTACCTGCGAGTTCATAATCCATTTCTGACAAGAATAAATTTCAAACTCACTGACCAGGCAGGAAACATTTTGGATCTAAGACAAGAATCTCTTAATATTAATTTGTATATACGCTCATAGAACGTCTGATTATTTAATCGGGGTGACAAAAAAAATAATCTGATGAGTAAATACATGAATAATAATCAAATTTCTATGATTAAAGCAATTGTATATATAATAAAGCGAGATAACTCGGCTATCTCTCTGCAGAGTAAATTGAACGATTATTTCCCTTACTACGTTACCTGTACAAATCCAGTTGTGTATAGCGTATTAGTCCGTCTGTCTGTTACATTAACGAACTAAAACTTATACACGCAAATTATTTTATGAATTTTGAAAAACTGAAGTACAGTTCTACATTCTATTAGTAATACAAGTTCTGTGAGACAGCACAAATATTATATATATACTTAAATTTAACTATATTATTGATAGGAGAACGATGGCCGAAATGGTAAGACGGTTTGACGTAGATCGAAGCTCTACAGACTCTCGCGTGTTCGAGTCTCAAAAAATGCTAAAGATATTATCTTGCATTTGGCGACTGATGCTTATTTAATTGGGGGAACCCGGAGAATTTCCTCGATATCCACAAAAGACAAAATACACTCTCCTATCATACACCCTTGAGGGGTGTACGTTTTACACTCCCGGGGTTTTGTATGGGGGGAGAGTGTACAAAATCTGTTGGACGTAGACAAGATTCCCCCGTCATCACTATTTGTATATATTTCATGTTCATATATCATTAGGATAAGTTTATGTTTGTGCCGTCCAAAATCATAAACCATCTGTATATATTTCATAACCATACAATCATTAGGATAAGTTTATGTTTGTGCAGTCCAAAATCATAAACCATCTGTATATATTTCATAACCATATATCATTAGGATAAGTTTATGTTTGTGCAGTCCAAAATCATAAACCATCTGTATATATTTCATAACCATATATCACAAACAAAACAGCTCCCTGACAAAACAAAAAAAAGTCATGGGAGCTAATATTTTTTTATATTAAATATATATATATATATATATATATATATATATATATAATGAACCATGAAAACATCAATGATATTATCTGTGCTATTAAAACACTAAAACATAACGGAATAAAAATATCTGATAATCTCGACCCTCAGATAATCATGTGCGATTTTGAATTACTGCAACAAAGAAAATTTGATAATAAATATACACTATCTTCAAACTACAGATTTATAAAATTAATTTATCAATCCATGCTTGAATCACTAGCTATAGTAAACGACAATCAGGTAAAGCTATTTGCACCTCTTGCACGTTCGATCGAAAATATTAAATCCGAACTGTCTCACGAGTACGAAAGAAAAAGATTGTGGATAATCGTGTAATGCAATTAAGAAAGATTATGTTATCTGATTCTGTAAAAAATGATAATGACGCTGAGAGCGATGAAGGTGAACCCCTGACAGAGTCAGTGACTGTAATTATGGCTAAACAAAATCCTTGGGAAAATTGACAGAGTCGAACTATTTGTTTTTGTTAGGAATAGAGAGTTAGACATATTCAAATACTATCCGCTGATTATATGTTTTCGAAAATGCAGATCTAGTAATATTATTTGCGACAAATTGTACCGATCGTGAATTTATGCTAAAATGTTTTGCAGCCGCATATATTGATGGAAAAGTAATTTCCCGTCCTGTTTCTGTATTTATGGATTTAATAGATCTTCTTTCAAACTTTTTACATTTTCCAGTATTTCCACGTGCGGAATTTTGACTTTGTGTAATAGCCTGCAGGTTAAATAACCGATTATTCTGGGGGTCTCCATCAATGTGGTCAACTACAAGTCCATCCTTGATCAATCCAAAATGACATTCAAATATGAATTTATGTGAGTAATAATGTTTATTTTTCCCAGCATGAAATCTAAGATAACCAGTATTATTAAGACTACCGACTGGTTTTTTCAATCTGCAGTTTCTAATCACACCATCACGAGATGCTTCATAATTGGTAAGAATTGGATGTTTCACAAATTCGTTTTGCTCCATTATATATATAATATTATTTGTCTAAATCATTGTTTTGAAATCTAACCAGATAATCTTCTTCTGTCTTTACAGGAGATTTACCTGATAATGTATTATTTTTTTTGTCATAATATCGTTTTAATTCTCTGTATTTTTTTCCGCCACATTTTAGACACAATTGAGTTTTTCCTCTGACTCCAACACCGCATTTCACACATGGTATTGGTCCTGTACTTCCATTTTTGATACTCTGTGCATGATTTCCGCAGTATTTGTTCACACACGATTTATTACAAGTAGAAGTATATCCAATTTTGAGCCAAGCACATTTGTTTTTTGTTTCAAGCATTATATATATACTAAAACTTTAATTTAAATATTTGTTTTAATTATAATATGGAGGAATTATCCGTTATTGAACCTTCCCCTGCTAGATTTGACCTTGACAGATTATCAGAATATAAATTTAGTACTTCGATGCAGGATCTGGCATTAACGGATGAGGATGTAACCGAACGTATTCGTGAAGCAAAAAAGGAATTTCGTGACGATGGTGCTGCTCATGTGTGGTCAACATTCAGAGTTGGAAATGTTATTAATATGATGAATGACAAACGAGGAAAAGTAATTATTAATCACCTTGATAATCAAAAATATTTTTTTTTAATAAAATTTATTGTAAATACAGAAGAAGATATTTGGATTATTCGTGATAAGCGCGATCCAGTCCGTGTGCAGTCCGGGGGTAATATTGTTCTTTTGAGTAATAAATCTAAGCCCGGAATACTTACTGGTGTTGATAAACCTTACTATATACAGAGTTATCCAGCGACTGCAGTTGTATATGGAATATATTCACTAAATGATAAACCTAATGTTGCGGATCTCAAACCGATGAAAATATCAAGAATAAACTGTGTAGCTGAACGAGTTACAGAACATTTTACAAACGCGATACGTGGTAATGGTTTAACAGATTTAAGGCGTAAAAAAATAAATATGTGGGCAGAATCAGTTAAAGATACCGGAGCGTCTATCAAAGATGTCGCTGAGCTAGAAAAGAAATTAAAATTCCCAATAACAGTAAAAACGCTAACCGGAGAGATTTTATATAAATCGAAATATGAATCAAGAGGGGCTCCAATAACAATAATCGATCATAACGCGCATGCATGGACTAATGCTGTAACGGTATTTCCACGAGATAGAAAAATTAAGCTTTATGATGGTGATATATTTGATTTTATCAGAAATATAAGTAAAAGTGACCCTGTGTCTGTTTGGTTATTTCAAAGTTCAGAATACGATTACGATCAGTTTGTACGGCCTAACGGTGATATTTATGGTACAGAATTTCTTCATGAAGAAATGGAACATCTTGCATTGAAATATACCTCTGATGATGTCATAGTTGGACAATTACTGAATAACTGTTTTACCGTACCATCGGTTGCTGCCCATTTCGCTCAGGAGAAAAATTCATGGAAAACGACACGATCAGAATTCCTTGAAGATGTCAAGAAAAGCAGTGTAGAATATGGTCACGGTGGATTATGGAACACCAAATACGATTATAATGATGTTATCTCAGTTGATATGGCTGCATGTTATCCTGGGAGTTTTCTTGGATATGGGGTATGTTCTAAATACTTTAAGAGATTCGGACATCCTACACATGACATGACCAGGGTTGCGATAAACAGACATTTACCAGATTTTGACTTAACCGGATTTGCTCATGTAGAATTATTCGAATTTGCAGAAAATCTCCATCCGATTACTTATGCTTGGTTTGGAAGACATTTTTCAGAGCGATGTTGGGTTCCAATAGTACTATTGCGGTATATGCTTGATGCTGGATTTTTAATATTGTTGAGAGTAACTGAAGCGATTATATCGTATAATTCACAGAAGCAAGTTTGGTTACCAGAACCAAATAGATTTAATATCGATGATACCAGAAAAGAATTCCCTGATATTGATGAAGATCATATTATTAAATTAAATAAATGCAGAAACGAGTACGATGAGAAATTTGCAAAAGATCTTGGTAGAAAGATAATCGGTAAATTTACTCAAGGTGGTTCATACGATTATAAACGAGCATGTACAAGATTGATTATGGACGATACTGAACTAGATTTTATAATCGCTGATACAACGGAAAAAAATACGTTTATAAACAGATGTAATGCTTATTTATCAGATGGAAGGAAACTAGGTACCATTGTGAGCTATCTTGATGGCGAGTCACCACAGTTTACTCATTTAAGATCTTCGATGTTGGCATATGTTTCTATAAACCTACTATCGATGATAAATAAATTTCCTCGTCACGCTGTCAGAGTCGCTACGGATTCATTTTATGTACATAAAAAATATAAAGATTTATTAAAACTCGGTAATGGTGAATGGGGAACATGGAGAATAAAACAAGAAAATATATTTAGTTATTCTGAATCTGCAGATGTTGAAATTATGGAGACATATTACAAAAATAATAATCAAATATCAAAGTCATCTGCACCATCTGTGTATGATCCTGTATCTAGGTATAAGACCGTTTATCTTAATGGGTGTGGAGGGTAAGGTAAAACAACTCGTGCGATTAACTTATTTATAAATAATATCTCAGATATGATTGTTTTAACACCGACGCACAAACTTGCTAGAGAAATAAAACAACGAGGAGTAAAATCGTGTACATATCACAGTTTCTTTAGATGGTGCGGAGACATGTGGACTCCATCGCGGATGGGTGAAAAATATATACCTAAATATATTATATGGGACGAGATATGCACGGTGTCGTTAGAAACACTAAAAACATTTCTTGAATGGTTATTGACAAAGAATACTGCTGTGATAATGTGTGGCGATCATGGTCAACCACCACCTTTTGTTGGAGAGTCTCCACATGAATGGCTGAAGAATAACGTAAATTATTATGAAGAAATACATGATGACCATAGAGCTATCGATGAACCGCTGAAGGAATTTAAAAAATTAATCAGACTTCAGCCAGACAGAGTACAATGCGAGATAATGCGAGGAGTAATTCCAGAGACTTCTATGAATGAATTTTGGACTTTATGGAATCCCGCTGATTTAATAGTCGCGAGTAGAAAGATAGTTCGTGATAAACTACAGGATAAATTATTTACGTTACATAAAGAAAAATTTTCAGATCTACCTGTACCTTTGTGTTATCGCCCAGCAGATACTCGATGACAGAATATTGATGTTGAAATTCCTGGTGCCTTGGTTCCACCAAGGGTACAGAATCTTGTCTTGAATGATATTATTTTAGTCGATATTAATGTCGTTGAGAATGCGCTGAGTATGAATAAATCACCGTGGACGTTAGGATACGCTATAACTATTCACTCATCACAGGGGTTAACTACAACTGATACAAATATCTGGATTATAGATGATCGGATCGAGTGGTCGAATTTAGTTTATCTTGCCGTATCTCGAGTCAGGAGAATATCTCAGCTACATAGGGTTATTATGAATTTTATAGAAAATAATGATCAAACTGTTAATAATGACGTAATAAGAAAAAAACTATCTGGTTATAAGCAGTGTGACAAAAAAAATAATCGTGATTTTGATATTGATGTTGAATTTATTATAAAACTAAAACAACTACAGAATAATAATTACGCAAGTTGCAACTGTAATATGTCATGGCAGTATTCGAATAACAATCCAAGACAATTTACCGTAGACAGAATTAATAGTGATCTCGGTCATATACGTGATAATGTGATGCTGACCTGTCTTGAGTGTAATCGACGTCGAGGCTCTGGACGTTTACAAAATTGAGCTTGGTGGTAATTGTGTATTCTCAGGAATTATTTGCAATTGTTCACGTACAAATCCACGTTGAGGGGCTGTAGAATCTAATCTGTAGATTGGAGGTCTACCAGTAGATCTAACTACACTAGAAATTGTATGTGTAGTCACGCTCCAGATAGGATCGGTTGCTCTTTTTTACCACCTTCAAGTTCGCCAGGTTCATATAAATATCTTACAGTTACATTACCTAATACTGGTTGAGAGAAAGATTCACGTCGTTGTCCGTTATAGCTACGGGGTATATATTTTTTTTTGATCGCATTAGAAGGTTTCATGGAAGTTGCACGAGTAATTTCATTATTCAACGCAGCTATCACATTCGGTAATCTTGCAACCCATTCACGAGATCTATCTTTGAAGTCAGTAGATATTTCCTTTGCGTATTGGTATCCGAATAACCGCTCAGCAAGAGTTCTATTAAATCGTTCAACGATTGCCTGATCACGATGAATTTCAGTATGTCCTCGTCTGATTTTAACGTTATGTTTCTTCATCAGCGATGATACTACTCCAAGAAATTCTTTACCAGGATCAACTTGTAATAACCGTGGCCATCGTAGACCACCACGTTGATAAATGCGCTCAAACGCAGATGCAACTTCAGATGTTGTCTTTGTTGATAATGGCTCCGCTTCTTTATATCTACTCGCAATGTCAACGACAGTTAATGCGTATTTGTACGTGCGTGATTTTCGTCCAAATGTTTTAATGGTATCGTGTGGTAAAAACAAAATATCTGCTTGATGAACTTCATTAGGGACACTAACATCAAAATGCGCGTAATGAATTCTTTTAGGTGGACTTAGGAAGATTTGCCATATTGCCTGTCGTGTTAACCATGATGCAGCAACATCACGTGAAACTTTTGCTGCTTCGGCGAGTTTATTAATCGCTGCTTTACCTCTCCAGAATCCTCTTGGGGAATAATAAACAGATTCCATTATGATAGTTATATAATTAATTGCCAGCCCCTAGCACCAGTTTACCTTTCATAGCAGTTTTTACTAGAAAACTAGCTAATTTTTCTCTGAGAGATTTATTAGGTATAGAATTTAACACGTGAATCAATTTCACATCCGCAAGATGTCGGTGTTGCAAATCCTTACTTTTATACGCGACATCGTGAACGTGACACGCTTGATCGATCTTATTTACTGGATACTCTCCTGGTTTTGGTTGATCTTGATCATCGAGTCTGATATCGAGGCGAGTTCCAGGACCACAATAATTATATCCGGGTAAATGTTTCTCACCGGGATATTTAGCCCATGGAGTTCCTGGTAATTTTCCTAACGAAGCAGCGATATCACCCCCACCTATCTTTGTTGCAATAAATTTATATTTCTTGGTGCCACATTTCACACACTTGCCTGTAAGTGCACGTCTTTTATTTCTTGTTGTTATTGTCGTTAATTCAGTAGTATCGGTAGGTGCTCTGCATCGAACACAATATAGACTCATATTATTTATTATATGGATATAATTGGCTTTTCTGCGACACGAAAACAAGAACCAGTAAAACACCATCCAGCGCTTCCGAATTCTATCAGAATGATTATAATCGGTCCATCTGGAAGTGGGAAGACACAATTACTACTTAATCTAATAATGCGATGGCTGAAGTGGGATAAATTATATTTAGTAGTGCCATCTGTAGATGATCAGCGATGTTACGAAGTACTTAAAGATTTTAATGAAAACGCAAAATCGTTACATGAAGACAATGTCATAGACTTTATTACTGATATTGATGAAGCGCCATCTGTAGATGATCTGGATGGATTCATTAATAATTTGGTAGTGTATGATGATGTTATGCTGGACAAACAATCAAATCCAGCTAGAATATTTTCACGAGGTAGACATAAAGATACAGACGTGATTTATGTTACACAGAGATATACACAAATTCCAAAAGTAATCAGAGACAACTGTAACATTTTGGTTGTGTTTAATGGCGTAGATAATCATACGCTGCAGAATATTTATTATACTTGGTGTTCAGGCGACATGGACATGAACAAATTTAAAAATTTCTTTTCAAAAGCACAAGCCGCTCCATTTGGTTTTGTAATGATAAATTTACACGATCCTAGGTCAAGATATCGCAACGGACTTGATATAATTTTTGGATAAAAATCATAGCAGCAGAGAGGGTGAATGACATACGTATGTGACCAGATTGTGAAAAAATCTGGTCAATTAAAGAAGTTTTCATTATTAAGGCAAAAACTTCTTTTTTCAGCCTTCGTAGGAACCCTTAATTTTCAAAAATAAGGTCTCTACAAAGTTGTAGGGTTCACCCTCTCTGCTGCTCATGTGCTGAATTTACCTGCCAATAGAATATGTAGGTAAGGTCGACTTCTTGCTGAATACAAAATCAGGTCTTACATGTGCTGAATTTACCTGCCAACAGACTGTAGGTAAGGCCGATTTACTGCTGAATACAAAATCAGGTCTTACATGTGCTGAATTTATCTGCCAAAAGACTCTGTAGGTAAGGTCAACTTACTGCTGAATTTACCTGCCAATAGACACTGTAGGTAAGGCTGACTTACTGCTGAATACAAATCAGGTCTTACATGTGCTGAATTTGCCTGCCAAAAAACTCTACTGCTGAATACAAATCAGGCCTTACATGTGCTGAACGTACCTGCCAACAGAATGTGTAGGTAAGGTCAACTTACTGCTGAATACAAAATCAGGTCTTACATGTGCTACATTTATCTGCCAATAGAATGTGTAGGTAAGGTTGACTTAATGCTCAATACAAAATCAGGCCTTACATGTGCTGAATTTACCCGCCAATAGACTCTGTAGGTAAGACTGACTTATTCCTGAATACAAAATCAAGTCTTACATGTGCTGAATTTACCTGCCAACTGACTCTGTAGGTAAGGCTGACTTACTGCTCAATACAAAATCAGGTCAGGTTTTATATGTGCTAAATTTACCTGCCAATAGACTCTGTAGGTAAGGTCAACTTACTGCTGATACAAAATCAGGTCAGGTCTTACATGTACTGAATTTACCTGCCAATATAGATTCTGTAGGTAAGGTTGAGTTACTGCTGAATTTACCTGCCAATAGACTCTGTAGGTAAGACTGATATACTGGTGAATACATATCAGGTCTTACATGTGCAGAATATACCTGCCAATAAACTCTACTGCTGAATACAAATCCGATTTTACATGTGCTGAATTTACTTGCCAACAGACTCTGTAGGTAAGGTTGACTTACTGCTGAATTTACCTGCCAATAAACTCTGTAGGTAAGGTCGACTTACTGCTAAATACAAATCAGGTCTTACATGTGCTGAATTTACCTACCAATATAGATTCTGTAGGTAAGGTCGACTTACTGCTGAATACAAAATCAGGTCTTACATGTGCTGAATTTACCTGCCAATAGACTCTGTAGGTAAGGTCGACTTGCTGCTGAATTTACCTGCCAACAGACTCTGTAGGTAAGGCTGACTTGCTGCTGAATACAAATCAGGTCATACATGTGCTGAATTTACCTGCCAACAGACTCTGTAGGTAAGGTCGGCCTACTGCTGAATACAAACCAGGTCTTACAAGTGCTGAATTTACCTGCCAATAGAATGTGCAGGCAAGGTCTACTTACTGCTGAATACAAAATTATGTCTTACATGTGCTGAATTTACCTGCCAACAGACTGTAGGTAAGGCCGATTTACTGCTGAATACAAAATCAGGTCTTACATGTGCTGAATTTACCGGCCAATAGACTCTGTAGGTAAGGCCAACTTAAGGCTGAATACAAAATCAGGTCAGGTCTTACATGTGCTAAATTTGCCTACCAATGGACTCTGTAGGTAAGGTCAACTTACTGCTAATGCAAAATCAGGTCAGGTCTTACATGTGCTAAATTTACGTGCCAATAGACTCTGTTGGTAGGGTCAACTTACTGCTAATACAAAATCAAGTCAGGTCTTACATGTGCTGAATTTACATACCGAAACGCTCTGTAGGTAAGGTCAACTTACTACTGAATACAAACTCAAGTCTCACACGTACTGAATTTACCTGACAACAGACTCTGTAGGTAAGGTCGACTTACTGCTGAATACAAAATCATGTCTAACATGTGCTGAATTTACCTGCCAATAGACTCTGTAGATAAGGTCGATTTACTGTTGAATTTACCTGCCAATAGACTCTGTAGTTAAGGCCGACTTACTACTGAATGCAAATCAGGTCTTACATGTGCTGAATTCACATGCCAACAGACTCTGTGGGTAAGGTCGACTTACAGCTGAATAAAAAATCAGGTCTTACATGTGCTGAATTTACCTGCCAATAAACTCTACTGCTGAATACAAATCAGGTCTTAACATGTGCTGAATTCACATGCCAACAGACTCTGTGGGTAAGGTCGACTTACAGCTGAATACAAAATCAGGTCTTACATGTGCTGAATATACCTGCCAATAAACTCTGAAGGTAACGTCAACTTACTGCTGAATACAAATCAGGTCCTATGTGTGCTGAATTTACCTGCCAATAGACTCTGTAAGTAAGGTCGACTTACTGCTGAATACAAATCAGGTCTTTCATGTGCCGAATTTATCTGCCAATAGACTCTGTTGGGAAGGCTGACTTCCTGCTGAACACAAAATCAGGTCTTACATGTGCTGAATTTACCAGCCAATAGACTCTGTAGATAAGACCGACTTACTGCTGAATACAAAATCAGGTCTTACATGTGCTGAATTTACCTACCAATAGACTCTGTAGATAAGGTGAACTTACTGCTGAATACAAAATCAGGTCTTACATGTGCTGAATGTACCTGCCAACAGACTCTGTAGGTCAGGTCGGCTTATTGCTGAATACAAAATCAGGTGTTACATGTGCTGAACCTACCTGCCAGTAGACTCTGTAGGTAAGGTCGACTTACTGCTGAATACAAAACAGGTCTTACATGCGCTGAATTTACCTGCCAACAGAATGTGTAGGTAAGGTCAACTTTTTGCTGAATACAAAATCAGGTCTTACATGTGCTGAATTTACCTGCCAATAGAATGTGTAGGTAATGACGACTTACTGCTGAATACAAAATCAGGTCTTACATGTGCTGAATTTAAATGCCAACAGACTCTGTAGGTAAGGCCGACTTACTGCTCAATACAAAATCAGGTCAGGTTTTATATGTGCTAAATTTACCTGCCAACAGACTCTGTAGGTACGGTCAACTTACTGCTAATACAAAATCAGGTCAGGTCTTACATGTGCTGAATTTACCTGCCAATATAGATTCTGATAGGTAAGGTTGATGTACTGCTGAGTAGAAATCAGGTCTTACATGTGCTGAATTTACCTGCCAATAGACTCTGTAGGTAATGTTCACTTACTGCTGAATTTACCTGCCAATAGACTCTGTAGGTAAGTTCGACTTACTGCTGAATACAAATCAGGTCTTACATGTGTTGAATTTACCTACCAATACACTCTACTACTGAATAGAAATCAGATCTTACATGTGCTGAATTTACCTGCCAACAGACCCTATAGGTAAGGTTGACTTACTACTGAATTTACCTGCCAATAAACTCTGTAGGTAAGGTCGACTTACTGCTAAATACAAATCAGGTCTTACATGTGCTGAATTTACCTACCAATATAGATTCTGTAGGTAAGGTCGACTTACTGCTGAATACAAAATCAGGTCTTACATGTGCTGAATTTACCTGTCAATAGACTCTGTAGATAAGGTCGACTTGCTGCTGAATTTACCTGCCAACAGACTCTGTAGGTAAGGTCGACTTACTGCTGAATACAAATCAGGTCTTACATGTGCTGAATTTACCTGCCAATAGACTCTGTAGGTAAGGTCAGCTTACTGCTGAGTACAAACCAGGTCTTACATGTGCTGAATTTACCTGCCAATAGAATGTGTAGGTAAGGTCGACTTCCTGCTAAATACAAAAATCAGGTCTTACATGTGCTGAATTTACCTGCCAACAGACTGTAGGTAAGGCTGACTTACTGCTGAATACAAAATCAGGTCAGGTCTTACATGTGCTAAATTTACCTGCCAATGGACTCTGTAGGTAAGGTCAACTTACTGCTAATACAAAATCAGGTCAGGTCTTACATGTGCTAAATTTACATGCCAATAGACTCTGTTGGTAAGGTCAACTTACTGCTAATACAAAATCAGGTCAGGTCTTACATGTGCTGAATTTACATGCCAAAAGGCTCTGTAGGTAAGGTCAACTTACTGCTGAATACAAAATCAAGTCTCACATGTGCTGAATTTACCTGACAACAGACTCTGTAGGTAAGGTAGACTTACTGCTGAATACAAAATCATTCCTAACATGTGCTGAATTTACCTGCCAATAGACTCTGTAGTTAAGGCAGACTTACTACTGAATACAAATCAGGTCTTACATGTGCTGAATTTACCTGCCAACAGACTCTGTGGGTAAGGTCGACTTACAGCTGAATACAAAATCAGGTCTTACATGTGCTGAATTTACCTGCCAACACACTGTAGGTAAGGCCGATTTACTACAGAATACAAAATCAGGTCTTACATGTGCTGAATTTACCTGCCAATAGAATGTGTAGGTAAGGTCGACTTAATGCTCAATACAAAATCAGGTCTTACATGTGCTGAATTTACCTGCCAATAGACTCTGTAGGTAAGACCGACTTTTTGCTCAATATAAAATCAAGTCTTACATGTGCTGAATTTACCTGCCAGCAGACTCTGTAGGTAAGGCCAACTTACTGCTCAATACAAAGTCAGGTCAGGTTTTATATGTGCTAAATTTACATGCCAATAGATTCTGTATGTACGGTCAACTTACTGCGAATACAAAATCAGGTCAGGTCTTACATGTGCTCAATTTACCTGCCAATATAGATTCTGTAGGTAAGGTTGACTTACTGCTGAGTACAAATTAGGTCTTACATGTGCTGAATTTACCTGCCAATAGACTCTGTAGGTAAGGCTGACTTACTGCTGAATACAAATCAGGTCTTACATGTGCTGAATTTACCTGCCAATAAACTCTACTGCTGAATACAAATCCGATCTTACATGTGCTGAATTTATCTGCCAACAGACTCTGTAGGTAAGGTTGACTTACTGCTGAATTTACCTGCCAACTGACTCTATAGGTAAGATCGACTTGCTGCTAAATACAAATCAGGTCTTACATGTGCTGAATTTACCTGCCAATAGACTCTGTAGGTAAGGTTGACTTACTGCTGAATTTACCTGCCAATAGACTCTGCAGGTAAGGCTGACTTACTGCTGAATACAAAATCAGGTCTTACATGGTCTGAATTTACCTGCCAATAGACTCTGTAGGTAAGGTCAACTTGCTGCTGAATTTACCTGCCAACAGACTCTGTAGGTAAGGCTGACTTACTGCTGAATACAAATCAGGTCTTACATGATGAATTTACCTGCCAACAGACTCTGTAGGTGAGGTCGACTTACTGCTGAATACAAATCAGGTCTTTCATGTGCTGAATTTACCTGCCAATAGAATGTGTAGGTAAGGTCGACTTCTTGCTGAATACAAAATCAGGTCTTACATGTGCTGAATTTACCTGCCAACAGACTGTAGGTAAGGCCGATCTACTGCTGAATACAAAATCAGGTCTTACATGTGCTGAATTTACCTGCCAATAGACTCTGTAAGTAAGGCCAACTTACTGCTGAATACAAAGTCAGGTCAGGTCTTACATGTGCTAAATTTACCTGCCAATGGACTCTGTAGGTAAGGTCAACTTACTGCTAATATAAAATCAGGTCAGGTCTTACATGTGCTGAATTTACGTGCCAATAGACTCTGTAGGCAAGGTCAACTTACCGCTAATACAAAATCAGGTCAGGTCTTACATGTGCTGAATTTACCTGCCAATAGGCTCTGTAAGTAAGGTCGACTTATTGCTGAATGAGATATGAGTTAAGTAAGTGAAGTTTATTGCTACAATCCTGTCCCAATTTAACAGTACAATCACTATTTCCTAAGATAAAAATGTATGTTGCAAGGATGCACTTAAACTGTAACTCAGTATCACCCATCAGTCATATTAATCTCATTTTAACTCAGTATCACCTGCTACTATCACAGTGTAACTCAGAATCACCTGTGATCATCATCTCAATATCATTGTAACTCAGTATTACCTGTCACAATTATCACAATATCATTAAAACTCTGTATCACCTGTCACCATCATCCCAATATCATTGTAACTCAGTATCACCTGTCACCATCACCTCAATATCATTGTAACTCAATATCACCTGTCACAATTATTTCAACATCATTGTAACTCAATATCACCTGTCACCATTATCTCAATATCATTGTAACTCAGTATCACTTGTCACAATTATTTCAATATCATTGTAGCCAGGATAACCTGTCAAAGACATACTAATACCATCACGCTTTCTATTTTGAGCTGAAAATTTAAATTTTTAAAATACACCATATATACAACCAAGTCGGCATTCTCAAACTTTTTTCATTTAGCCTTGAGTTACTGGCAAACCCATAAATGGGAGTGACAAAATAAAAACAAACTAAACCATGTCAAAAACCAAAATACCTATTTTTTTCAAAACGTCTGTATGTGTGTATGTTTTCTATCAAAATAATTCAGATCTGTTCCAGAATTAAAGGAGAACTGGGTGGGATTGGAAGGCACTTAATCTGGTAAGTGTGGTGTTGGTGGTAATCCATGCTGTTTTAAGTGTTTTAATTTTGCCAGTTTAAATAAAATTATATCGGTAATTGGTAATGGGGTCTTTGAAATAATGGTGCCCATAACCCCATACATTAATTTTTGATATAACCATAACAAGATGTGGCTGAAGCATACTGCCCTTCTGCTGATGTGAGACTCTTGGGTTAATGATGGGTACAGTATTCAAATTGCCCTTATGCTGATGTAATACTCTTGGGTTAATGATGGGTACAATATTCAAATTGCCCTTATCCTGATGTAATACTCTTGGGTTAATGATGGGTACAATATTCAAATTGCCCTTATGCTGATGTAATACTCTTGGGTTAATGATGGGTACAATATTCAAATTGCCCTTATGCTGATGTAGTACTCTTGGGTTAATGATGGGTACAATATTCAAATTGCCCTTATGCTGATGTGAGACTCTTGGGTTAATGATGGGTACAATATTCAAATTGCCCTTATGCTGATGTAATACTCTTGGGTTAATGATGGGTACAATATTCAAATTGCCCTTATGCTGATGTAGTACTCTTGGGTTAATGATGGGTACAATATTCAAATTGCCCTTATGCTGATGTGAGACTCTTGGGTTAATGATGGGTACAATATTCAAATTGCCCTTATGCTGATGTGAGACTCTTGGGTTAATGATGGGTACAATATTAAAATTGCCCTTATGCTGATGTGAGACTCAGGTTAATGATGGGTATGATATGAAAATTGCCCTTATGCTGATCTGAGACTCTTGGGTTAATAATGGGTATTAGATTAAATTGCCATTATGCTGATGTGAGACTCATGGGTTAATGATGAGTATGATATTAAAATTGCCCTTATGCTGATGTAAGACTCTTGGATTAATGACGAATACAATATTAAATTTGCCCTTCTGCTGATGTGAGACTCTTAGATTAATGATGGGTATGATATGAAAATTGTCCTTATGCTGATGTGAGATTCTTGGGTTAATGATGGGTATGATATGGAAAAAACTGCCATATGATAACCTATAAATTAATGGAAACAAGAGTTTGTCATTTACAACATCATGCAAAATTTACCTCTGACCTGTCGACCAGGAGGAAAGTCACGTCATGAATTCACATTATAAACATGTGTACTAGGTCAAGGAAAAGTTGGAAAGAGCACTTTAAAAAAAATGTAAAATTTGGTATATTTTCCAACATAAATAGAATCTTTGGTAATTTAGCTACCAGTTGGTAAATTAGAGTCTTACCCCCTCTCTTTCAGTTTCTGCTAACTGTAAAGACACCCTCAGTTCATAAAGAGTGTCACCACCAAACAAGCACCCAATAAAGACTCCATCATTCTTGAGGGCATTATGAATCTGAAATTGACAACAAAGTTGGCAGCAAAAAAAATTCTATAAATTTATTAACAAAATTAAACAAGTTAAGGATATTCAAAATGATCTGCAATCGGAAAGGATACAAAGGGTATGAATTTAGCAGGCATTTCGTTGAATCTGTGCAGGAGAAAGATAGATTTATTAATGGTCTTGTACTAACTCTGTAACTCCCCCCCCCCCAAGAAAAGGTTGAAATCTACTCCACCTAATTCTATTCCCTGCTGAACCTGACATGGTCAATGCCTAGTTCTATTGACTGGTCACAGTTGTCTCGTATCAAAGATCAAAATATCAATACATATTAATGCTTAAATAAAAATGCCATTGTAAAAAGAGATTAATAGACCACATCTATAACAAGAGGCCCAAGGGGTCCTAAGATCACTCATGTTAGTCTCATTGCCCAATGCAATAGCAGTTGGTTAAATAATCTGAAATAGTTACAATTATCATATTCAATGACAGTGGCAAAATGTATAAATTTTAAAGGGCTTGATAACAGGATGCCCTCTGTCCACTTTGGTCAAATTATAGCAACCTGCTTTTGAGAAGAGGTTGCTTAAATGATTTCAGGGTTAAATTTATCTACATGGTAACATTCTCATTATTTTAAACAAGAAAATATATTTTTGTTTTCTTGAAGTAATTTTACACTATGCAATTCATAACAATGAATGTAAATAAATTAACATTAAAAATTCTTTATTCTTAGATGTTTATGATGGAAGGATAGTCAGGCCTATTGTTGACGAGCCAAACATTTCTCCAATTTTTATCCTGGATAAAATTACATGCTGTATTCTTGTGGCAGCCAGAATGCTGCGGTCATTACTTACATAACGGTTTTAACCTCAATCCATTTTGCCAACATTTAATGATATGTAAATCATTTCATATCTATCCATGTATCAAGTGATAATTTTAAAATGACTATTATTTCACTGCACTGTCTTTATCATGAGTAAGATATATTTAATTCTTATTATGGTCATAGTGATCCATAATGTGTGTACTGAGGACTTTATTACCACTCTGATTTCTTTCCAAATGTGTGTACTGAGGACTTTATTACCACTCAGATTTCTTTCCAAATGTGTGTACTGAGGACTTTATTACCACTCCGATTTCTTTCCAAAAGTTCATTTGATTTGGCCTCATTGGTGGACTAGGTTAAAAGAGGAACCCTCTTTAGACAATTTCACTTGAATAGAATCAACAATTTATTAATTTAGCTGATTTCCTACAAAAAAATACGTCAAGATGTTTGTGAATTGCTTCTCTTTACGCCATCTGTTTACATGCAGTGTGAACAGTTATCATTTACTGCTATGTCAAAAATATGAACTGCTGGCAGTGTAACCAGTGTAACCATGGCTGCAAAGATGTGCGTAAATTTATGCCAATTATTTTGATACTTTCATATCTGTGCTGGCCATCAAACATTTTTTAGCACCTGGCATAAAAACACAGCCTAGACTAAACACAGGATTTTAATTTTTTCTGGTTTTTAATGGCCATCATGTTTGATAGTGAATATGCATCAACTGTGGAAAATGAATAGGCCTTGAAGCTCATTGTAAAACTGGATTCAAACTGGTAAAATGACTCTTTTAAAGCTGAAAATAGTAAATGTTGACAGACACATGATGCATACCAGATGAATGATGAATGACAAACACATGGTTAAAACCACAAGCTCAATGCACCGGCGAACTAAAATCATTATATATTTTCTTTCATAGGTTACCAACGAAGATGAAATTCACAAATTGGAGACCTGTCTTGTAAAAGATTATGTTCATATACTACAGGACCAATACATCCATTACATACACTGAAGTAAATTAATTCAAGTGGAATACGACAAAGACTGTATGATCAAAGTGTTACTGACACAGCCCAAGCAAAGTCTGTACATAACCACCTGCATAAGACAGTGAAGTTCAAGAGATGGATCTGGATAATATTTATGACAATTAAATGATGATTTACAATGACAATACAAAGATGGAGGATTTCTAACTTTATCACACAATCAGGTCAAGTTATTGGATTTGGTAGCTGATGACCTTAGATAGTGACGTTTACAGGATACTTTGAATCATAAAAATGTGGACCTAACATTTATGTGTAGTATTAACATATCAAAGGATATTGTGAATCAGATCATTCAGAACCACAGTTTCTATGCCGGTAAATGACCTATAACTGAATTAATGTATTTATCATATAAATCTTTTTAAAATGTCATGCATTATGGATTTTAATGGATTTTATTACATGAAGATGGACAAAATGTAAGTTATCAATTTATTTGCAACATTGTCCTCTCCATAATATAATTGTATTTTACACAGGTTTTGTTCTTTTTTCCTATCTATCTTGCAAAATACACACCAACTTATATGATGGTCAAAGAGAATGGGCTTTTGTGTCCCTAAAATGGGGAGAGGTTGACTTAAAGCTGAGTTGAGATGTGCAGGTGTATGGACAGAAAGCAGCAACACAATATGCTCCCTTCTGCTTTGATCCCAGTGGGGGATAAACAGTACCTAACACTGGTCCTGTACACTTACCTGTCTAAAACACCCCGGAAGGTCATTTACCCAGTGTAAACTGAAATATACAAACAGATTCTTAAGTAAACTGAAATTTAAAACATAAGCCATATTTCACACTAAAGCAACAATCTATCAAAGTAATAAGAATTAATGTATCATGCACTGATCAACATTTTTAATACACTACAGAATACACAACAACTTGCCATTATCAAATTAAATAGCTCATCTCAATGAAGCTGTTAGTAGTCTCCAGTAGCCCTGTAAACATGAAAGTGATCTTGACAAAAAAATGTTGGCCACATTCCTAACAAAAGCTTTTATCTTTGAAACTTTTATACTTTTATCTTTACATTAATCAATTTATGGTTTTAATTTTTTTCCGTACTACATAGCCAATATTGTGTTGACATACCATTCACATAAACACACACACACACACACAAAAATTCTGACAGAGCATCAAAGACAAAACAATATAAAAAGAACTTTCTTTTCTACAATATGAACAAAGTACAGGCACTATAATGAGTTCATAAATACCAAAGATTAATGTTATTGCTATTTTTTATATAAAAATTATTGTTCTTATAATCTGCATTAGTAGCTACATGTATTATCACTGTCTACCCCTAGAAACTACATGTATTATCAGTCTAACCTACAAGTTACATGTATTATCACTGTCTACTCTTAGAAACCACATGTATTATCACTGTCTACTCTTAGAAACCACATGTATTATTACTGTCTACTCTTAGAAACCACGTGTATTATCACTGTCTACCCCTAGAAACAAAATGTATTGTCACTGTCTACCCTTAGAAATTACATGTATCACTGTCTACCCCTAGAAATCACATGTATTATCACTATCTACCCCTAGAAATTACATGTATTATCACTGTCTACCCCTAGAAATTACATGTATTATCACTGTCTACTCTTAGAAACCACATGTATTATCACTGTCTACCCCTAGAAATCACATGTATTATCACTGTCTACCCCTAGAAATTACATTTATTATCACTGTCTACCATTAGAAATTACACGTATTATCACTGTCTACTCTTAGAAACCACATGTATTATCACTGTCTACCCCTAGAAATTACATGTATTATCACTGTCTACCCCTGGAAACTACATGTATTATCATTGTCCTCTCTTAGAAACCACATATATTATCACTGTCTACCCCTAGAAATTACATGTATTATCACTGTCTACCCCTGGAAACTACATGTATTATCACTGTCTACTCTTAGAAACCACATGTATTATCACTGTCTACCCCTAGAAACATGTATTATCACTGTCTACCCCTAGAAATCACATGTATTATCACTGTCTACTCTTAGAAACCACATGTATTATCACTGTCTACCCCTAGAAATTACATGTATTGTCACTGTCTACCCCTGGAAACTACATATATTATCATTGTCTACTCTTAGAAACCACATATATTATCACTGTCTACCCCTAGAAATTACATGTATTATCACTGTCTACCCCTGGAAACTACAATATCACTGTCTACTCTTAGAAACCACATGTATTATCACTGACTACCCCTAGAAATTACATGTATTATCACTGTCTACCCCTAGAAATCACATGTATTATCACTGTCTACTCTTAGAAACTACATTATTACTGTCTATCCCTAGAAATTACATGTATTATCACTGTCTACCCCTAGAATATACATGTATTATCACTGTCTACCCCTAGAAATTACATGTATTATCACTTTTTCTACTCATTGAAAGTTATAGGATTTGAGAAACCTTGGAGTGACAGTCCATAGTACATCATAATTCAATAATTACCTTCATTAGCTGCTATATGAGAGGCCTCATACTGATAAGCAGGCATCATGCAGTCCACGCATCAAACACTCATTTACATGTACCGTACACAGTTAACTTATGGTAACCTATTACAATATACAGCTGATCAACAAGGGTCTTTTCTGTAAGCTATATAAAGTATTCAAAATTAACTACAGAATGAACCCAAAACAGTATGGGATATTTTTTCAAATCACATATCCTGTAAATTTGTTTATTTTTGGGGGTATGAATTATTCATTTTTTTTCAAATTACAAAAAGCTGACATCTTCAGTGGTACTTATGTGACTCATAAGCAGGATCACTATTCCTTTGAATTGGATGTTTAAATTTATGGTTAGTATCAACCACGAAATCCATGAAAATTGGTAGCCCACAAGAAAACAGTGACAACAGTATCTGCAAGAAAGATACTAAATTGTGATGCAAAAATACCATTAAACACCAGGGCATTTGCCACATAACAAGGTGTAAAGATTTGCTATTCAAACACTAAACTAATGGCAAAGGTTAAAGGTCATATGGACATTCACAATTTAGCTATCCTTAGATTTTACCACTCCAGTGGCCTAAGTGGTTAGAGCATCCACCTCAGATCCAGGAGGTCACGGGTTCAAACGTGGCTAATTCGACTTATAAAAATGGCACTAACAGCTACCTTGCTTAGTGCTCAGCATTAAGAATTTCGTGTTAGGACTGGTCAGCCTGGTGTCAGGATAATGTGACTGGGTGGGGCATGATGCTAAATGTCTGCAGCATGATGCCTTAGTGCTAGACATCACTACAAAATGCCACACTGCAGATATTATTGGGATATGACTTAAAAATTTACAAAGGTACATTAAAAATCCGAATCACACACATATATATCTGTAAAATTTTATTGGGCTTAATATTTACAATCATATTTTGTTTACCATATTTATTTGCTTATAAGTCGTGTCCAACTGCAAACAAAACAGACCCTGATCTGCCATCACATAATGTTCAGGCAGAGTTTTCTAGCTAGTCCTAACAAACTGCATAGACCCAGAACTGCCAGTGCAATTTGCAGCAAACAGCTGGGTCTATGAAGTTTGTTACTGGACCTAATTTATAAGTGAGTAACTATGGCAACTATGTATATAATCATGTGATAAAGACTCAGACATGAATGTCAAAATATTCTCAACATGTTGAGCTTTTTTGCATGTAAACATGCATTTTACAGACCAATGTACACTGACTCTGTGCATATTTAGGCATACACAACAGAATGGCCTGAACTTACTTCAACCTTACCTAAGTCTGTGGACTTCACTCACCTCAAACTGCTAACTACCAGGTCTAAGGAATTATCTTTAAATGGGAAGAACTCTTCATCTGCAATGACCCTGAAAGTTGGCACTTCGGGAGAAACTTCACTTTGTCTCTGAAAGATCAAATAATTGACCTATTAAAACATAAAATTGAGAGCTATCTGAACCAAATTTCACAACTTGGATGCTAACCGGTTTCAGTGATGATTGGTCACCAAAGGATCATATAAAAATAATTTTAAATTCTTTCATTTATTCAATTCATGCCAGTAATGTCTACAGATCAGCAAAATAAATTCCAAAACAAATATTAGATCAGTGTTTTTTTCATTTAGGACCAACTAGACATCATAAAAGTCTTTTCGTAGCAATAAGATTTTCAAAATGACCATCATTGTGTCCATATTAGATCCATTTAGGAAGACCAGCAAATAAATAATTTTCAAGGTGGCCATATTCGATTCATGGCTCCATTTTCATTTTGAAAAACTTTGTTTTCAACCTAAACCTTGTAAAGATTCACAGCAATAATCTAAGTAGATGGGAACTTGGAGTGATAACAAACTTGTGCTAACAGACAAATTATGGACAACAGACAGAAAATAAACCACTGCATAATCTTGACCAACAGAGCTAAAACAAGTAAACTCTGATACTTATAAAACTATATGACTCAGTTTTGAGAACTATCAGTCTCGGACTAGAGACTGGAAGTCCTGGCAGGAGGTAAAACTGTCAGTCTCAGACCAGGGATTGGAAGTCCTGGAAGCAGGTAAAACTGTCAGTCTCAGACCTGAGATTAGAAGTCCTGAAAGCAGGTAAAACTGTCAGTCTCAGACCAGAGATTGGAAATCCTGGAAGCAGGTAAAACTGTCAGTCTCAGACCAGAGATTGGAAGTCCTAGAAGCAGGTACTCTCACTAATGAGAATTTTTTTCTGTTAATTTCATAAATTATTTTTAGTGGCTGTTTTATGTCAATAAAAGTAAAGAAATGTATTGTGCATAGTCTTCCTTACATAAGATGTATTGAGAACTACCTATGGTACAGTTATGGTTTGGCTACTAATTTCATCAAGACTTGTCATGAGAATTACCTATGGTACAGTTATGGTTTGGCTACTAATTTCATCAAGACTTGTCATGAGAATTACCTATGGTACAGTTATGGTTTGGCTACTAATTTCATCAAGACTTATCAGGTTCAAATATGCTTACCAACATTTTCTCTGAGAGTTCACATTGATAAATTGTTGAGACAACATCTTTTAGGAGATGTTTGGACACATAACCTCTTGCACAACCTAAGTCAACAGCTACATTAAATTGCCTGAAAAAAAAAAAAATACCAAGCATGTGATGTCAAAATGTGTCAGTACAGTGATAATTGTATCAATAAGTGTATTCATAAACTTTCAAGTATCAAACAGTATCAGTATTTTTAAACAGGAAGTCATGATTAAGATCTTAGTTTGAGTATAAAGAAAGATGTTTATTAAATATTACTTTAAGTCAAAAAAAAAAAACAAGTTATTAAAATATATCTTAGAATAGCATCAATTAATTACATCAATTAATATACAGGATTTCTGAGTTCAATACAAGCAGACATATTTTAGTACTGAATTGGGGTTGTTGTTAGCTGATGTTCTCACAAGCTAACCTGAAGCTAAGGGCTACATCTGGTATTATTTAGGACTCAACACATTTTGAACAATTATGAATGCACATATAGTGAATTCTACCCATTAAGACACATGTTCATCAAAAAGCACTTTAATATAAAGGACACATTTACATTAAGGACATAACTTTATAAAAGACATGTGTTCATTTAAGCATACCTTTATATAAAGAAATATGTTCCTTGCTGGCACTACTGTATAAAGGGCACATATTAATAAAAACACCTGTCTATAAAGGATACATGTACATAAATGGTATATCTATATAAAGGACATGTATTCCTTCTACATAAATGGCATATGTTCATTATGTACACTTCTAGATAAAGGACATATACAAATAAAAGACTCCTCAATATAAAGGACACATGCCCATAAAGGCCTTCACAGACAAGACATAATGGACGCTTCTGTATCAAGGACATATACCTATAAATATATCTGTATACTAAGGAAACATGCCCCATAAAGGGTGCTCCTCTCTCTCTCTTTTTACATATATATATATATATATATAGAGAGAGAGAGAGAGAGAGAGAGAGAGGAAGAAAGACAGAGAGGAACAGAGATAGAGAGGCAGAAAAGTGAAAGAGAGAGAATTACAAATATACACCAAACAGAACAGAAAGTTCTATCCCTAGATTCTACAGAAGAATGTTTGGCAGAATTAATATTTAATGCAAATAATACTATCACACAGGTTAGGGAATTTTTAATTTGTACTCTGCAGAGATTCAAACCCTCGTCTGCAGTTAAACAGCATCCATCACCTTGCCTGAATGCACACACACACACACACACATATATACACACACACACATGGCACATGCCCATAAAGGACATATATACATGTATATACAAGACATGTGTCCATAATTTATACCTCTTTATAAAGAAAACATGTACATTAAGGGCACATACATGCACATAAAGGTCATCTCAACAAAAAGGAAACATGTTCATTAAGAGTGCTTCAATGTAAGGAATACATAAATGAAGACTCTGTACAAAGGACACCTGGCAATAAAGATTGTTTTGTGTTATATATATATATATATATATATATATATATATATATATATATATATATATATGTATGTATGTATGTATGTATATACACAGTGTGACCCCCTACTATAGCATGCTCCTTTATAACATGACTCTTGATTTCAAACACATGTATTTTTCTTGTGCAAGAAAAAAAATTCTTTCTTAAAGTATGAAAAATAACATGTACAAAGTTTATTATCATTTTGGGAAGATATCATGTAAAGATTCTAATATATGAAGATAGCTACTGAAATTTCACATACATGTATTTTTTTTACACGAAAAAAGAGTTTTTTCTTCTTAAAAGTATGAAAAATAACATGCAAAACGTTTATTCAGGGATTGCGCTGTGCTTCGCCAATGTCACAAATTGCTATATTTTTTCCTTATTGGCGACAAAATATACCATCTGGTGATTTTTGATTTTGCAACATTGTTGGCTGTTTAAACTTGTATCTTGGGCTTGGAGTGGAGAAATTCAGATCCACCATGAAAGTGAAGCCACAAACTTGATATAAAATGCACTGGATTCTATCTGTTGTTATATAAACAAATTCAATGTTTACATTGACAAACAGAGCATTTTTATATCATAGTCTGCTTATGCTTACATTTAGCCTGAGTAGTGTATGCTGCGATACACTCCAAAAGTCATGCTACTGGTACTAGCTACAAATGACCAACCACTGAAGGCAGGAACAGTAACTGCTACAATCAATCAAACAACAGCTAATTCATTTTTTTAAAAATTTATATAGAAACAATAGTTTCGCTGAAACTTCAAAGAAAAGTGATTCCCTTTGAAGCACCAATCATTCTGTATAAATACAAAGCAAATGAAAACAAATTCAGTCTCAATCAATGTTCTATAATTATTTGATGTTACCATTGCAATAACATATGAGTTTGGGTTGGTCTTCCAAAGTTGTCTTTAGCGGTGACTTCAAATACACATGCACCCTTCAAAAGAAAGCTGGCTACAATTTTCAATAAAAACAAAGTACCTCTCATCACATGAAGTCAGCACCAAACTTAAATAAACTGTGATCTTTTGAAACCATAGATATCTAGCCATCAAGTTAACTGAAGGAGTATCTCACAAAGAAATCTGTTAAATTTTTTAATTTGTTCACATTTTTTTCATTTCCCTATGAATAGCCTCATCCCCTGTGTAGCCTCGGCAAAATGATAGCTGTCTCAACCTGACCAAAATCGAGGTCATTTATGTACATGTACATGCAGCATGTAATCAACTATAGTCATATGCTACTAGCATCAATATCATAGTGAACTGTTTAGTGACAATTGGATATAGTTCAAAGGAAGACTACCATTTTTTTATATATGTATTACATGTATTTGTGTTCTTGAATGAGATGTGACCGATACATGAATTTTATAAAATGTGATTTATTCTCAAATCCATGGATTTTTTTTTTATATACATTTACAGTACTTAATGGATTACTGATTGTACTATACAAATTTAAGTTATCAACAAGTGTATTTCAGACTAGTTTGTCTTACTTTAGTTAAAAGCACGTATTTTTGCACCTGCTTTTATTACCCCACCCACCCCTGGCCAATTTGCTTGGTACATGTATCATTTTCTTCAGCTAACTGACTTGGTTAGTTAAAACATGGAACGGTCTATTACAAGGTCAGGTTCTAATGACCCCAACCACTGCATTATAGTGGGTCACACTATATAAGACACAAGATCATACAGCATAACTGCAGGAATCTCCAATAAACATGCCTAAATATTTCTGATATGCATTATAAATGCATATAGTTTAAATGTATGTCAAAACACTGTCATAAGACTGAATTACCAAACTGATGAGTTTATGTTTACACATGCTTACATGTTTGTGTAAATGCTCTGGAGTTCTGCAGTTTTGCATAAGGAGTAATAATTTAAGAGAGAAGATATCCCATTTATTTTCCACATTTGTAATCCTTGCTGTAAAAAGAGGAATGTGGATATCCTAGGATGTGTTTAAAAAACCTCCAGTTTGCTTTATTTTGATATTTGAATGAAGGGGTTGATTTGGGTTAGTGAGTACACAGCTAGGCCTTACTTCCAAACTGCATCTCATACAAGACTGCTAGTAATGCATGGCTACTTCCACTTCAGGGGTAAAGTATCAAGATAAAGTGTAAAAAAAAACCAACTTATTTAGTTTTCTGATATTATTAAATTTAATAAGTGCATTTTCAGAAAATAGTAATGCATACACTACAAAAATTAATTTCTGTATTAAATAGGCAAGCAAAGTTAGTGTTCTTTGTGAAATTGCAAGTACAATTCCCCCACACAAAAGAAGTCATTTTCATTAGATGTTTTGTTCTGATCGCACACAGTTTTCCTAACAGTAATGAAAAGTAAAATTCAGTTCATGTAGGTGAAAGACATGTAAATAGTGACTTTCTCTATACTGCTACACTGTTATGCAAACAACTTTGCCTTGTGTTTCATCCACTATGTATGCTAAAAAAAACAACAACTGAATAAAACCATAAAGGACCAAACAAATATTTCAATTATAAAATTTATTTTGGTTATATAGCATAAAATTTTAAATCACAAGCTTCTAAACAGCCTTGCTGATTATAATGCATTTGTTCCATAAAAAAGTATTTATTAGTAGTAATAATAATAATAATAATTAGGACTTTGTATAGCACCTAATCTTTAGAAGCTCTAAGCACTTTACAACATTAGACAAACATAATATAATGATATGATCACAAAAAACAAACACCATGAAATTAGAAAACAGAAAACATGCTCTAAATATTTAAGGTAAGGAAACATTATTAGGTCTTTAAGTCTGTTCTTGCAGTTGAAATAGGTGAGTTTTAAGAGTGCTCTTGAATGAGATCACTGTGTCTTTGTGTCTAAGTTCAGTGGGCAATTCGTTCCACATTGCTGGGCCCTGGTATATAAAAGAACGTTGTCAATATGACTTCATTTTCATAGTGGGAATAATGAGAATACGATTGTCGGAAGAGGATCATAAGTATCTTGCTGGTGTGTACACATGGGTGAGGTTGGATAGGTATGTTGGACTGGAGCCCATCAGTGAAACGTAGCACAGAGAACAAATTTTGTGTCTGATTCTGAATCGAATGGATAGCCAGTGTAGGGTACAGAATAGGGGGGAGGTGTGCTCTGATCATGGTACTCTAAGGTTGATCTGAGCAGTTGTGTTTATAACTTTTTGAAGTTTCTGGAGTAGATATTGAGACAACCAGACAGAATTGAGTAACAATAGTCCAGTCTTGAAAGTACTAAGAAACACACAAGTGTTTTAGTGGCATCAACTGAAAGATAATTGTGAATGGAGTTGATGCATCTCAGCTCAAGATATGCAGCTTTGCAGATGTTCATGACATGCTGGTGCAATGAGAGAGTACTGTCAAGAGTAACACCTAGGTTTCATACTGACTGTGTCTCACACAAGCAATCTCAATCCCTGCTCCAGTACCATATGGTATTGAAAAGTGACCTTTTTGAATATGTGCATGAAGTTTTCTTAACACAGCAGCCAAAGTTTTCCTACATTACAGGAAGATGAAATTTGCCATAATTATTCACTAGATGTGCTGATAAATTTTACAGTTGTACATACACTATGAACAGGTTGGATTGGTTGTACATACACTATGAACACGATGGGTTGGTTGTACATACACTATGAACAGGATGGATTGGTTGTACATACACTATGTTGTACATACACTATGAACAGGACGGATTGGTTGTACATACAATTTGAATAGGATGGGTTGGTTGTACATACACTATAAACAGGATGGATTGGTTGTACATACACTATGTTGTACATACACTATGAACAGGATGGATTGGTTGCACATACACTATGAACAGAATGGATTGGTTGTACATACACTATGAACAGGAATGGATTGGTTGTACATACACTATGAACAGGATGGGTTAGTTGTACATACACTATGAACAGGATGGATGGGTTGTACATACACTATGAACAGGATGGGTTAGTTGTACATTCACTATGAACAGGATGGATGGGTTGTACATACGCTATGAATAGGATGGATTGGTTGTAAATACGCTATGAACAGGATGGGTTAGTTGTACATACACTATGAACAGAATGGATTGGTTGTACATACACTATGAACAGGATGGGTTGGTTGTACATACACTATGAACAGGATGGGTTGGTTGTACATACACTATGAACAGGATGGATTGGTTGTACATACACTAAATTGTACATACACTATGAACAGGATGGATTGGTTGTACATACACTATGAACAGGATGGATTGGTTGTACATACACTATGAACAGAATGGGTTGGTTGTACATACACTATGAACAGGATGGGTTGGTTGTACATACACTATGAACAGGATGGATTGGTTGTACATACACTATGTTGTACATACACTATGAACAGGATGGATTGGTTGTACATACACTATGAACAGGATGGATTGGTTGTACATACACTATGCACAGGATGGGTTGGTTGTACATACACTATGAACAGGATGGGTTGGTTGTACATACACTATGAACAGGATGGGTTGGAAATTTCTCAAAATAATGCAAAATCATTCCTAGTTGGTTTCATTTATTGGCCACCTTCCTCCAAAGCAATTTGGAATGATAACTTTTTGAAACAAATGGAAATTGTTCTTGCACAGGAGAAAGAAACATATAAACTTGGTGGTATAAATAAGGACCATCTCAATACTCAAATAAGGAACAACTGGATGAAATTTATTGAATACTTAGGTGTCCAGCTGGTAAATGAGCCCACAATGGTAACAGAAATATCAAGCACTCTTATTGATCACATTTATACCAACCTA